>JAQZBX010023043.1:0-31006 GCA_029593785.1 Cabassous unicinctus | reverse complement strand
GGGGATCGAACCCAGGTCCCTCCATATGGCAGACGGACGCCCAACCATTTGAGCCACATCCGCCCCCTGGAATTGCTTTCTATTTATGTAACTTGTAATAGAAAATTACCCATATCTTGTGGGAAAAGTCACAGAGAACCTAATGCTCCACCTAAAACAAAAGCCAACCATACAATTTAGAATAGGTACTGTTTCTGCACTGGAATAATACTTCTACTTTTTAAGGTGGGGCAAAGAGAATTTACATTATGGGTCATTAAAAAAAAAAAAGAAAGAAACCTAATCACTGACATGGCAATGCTTGATATCTGATACAGCTACAATTCTTAACAATGTTATATAAGGATTTGCTTTAGTTCTCCTGTGCCACAAGTTAGCTTTGTAATCTTTATTTTCTCATCTTAAATTAAGAAATTATACAACATAATCGCTAAGATTCTAAAAGCCTATCAATTGTTAAAACAGGGCTAGATTTTTCACTAGACACATTGTTGTCCTGTAGGATTTGTAGCCTCAATATTACATGTCAAAAAATTAATAGATATCTTATTTTTATCCAATGCCGGATGTTTTCCCCAAACAACGTTTTGCCTCAAGATTCAGATATGGATAAGACTGCTCTTGTGCTGTAGGAACTCATGAAAGGGCTGTTTATTTGTACATTATCAAATTTGATTCTCAGTAAGCATTCTACAAAGGAGGAAAATAGAAGTGGGAAAAGTTAAATGGCTTGCTAAAGGTCACATAATTAGGAAAATGGCAGAAATAAAATAAATTCTCTAACTCCAAGAATTTTTTCATTGTACTAAAAAAAGTTCTCCAGGGTTCATATGGCCACATTCTAGAGGTGAGATTAAAACCATCCTTTTAAATGCATTATGTTCATCACTGTCATCAAATATTTTTAAGTCCCTATTACACAGGGAGAAATAAGATGTTGTTCTCCTCTAGGAAAGGCTTACAATTTAGTTGAGGATCACACTGAAAAGATAATGGGTGTATTTTCAACACAAATAGTGATGTTTGAGCTGTAAAAGTGAGACTTTCCTGCTGTGATCCATGAAATTGAATTTTAGAAAAAAGATTTCATCTTTTACTTTCTCTCCTGTAGCTCCAGCCTGGTTGAAACATGCTTTGTGTTGCTTTTATGTCAATTTAATTTGTCAAGTCAAGCAGAGGATTCTTCAATGGTTACAGCATAAACCCCAAACTTCTAATTTTTTATAAACTAAAAATACATCACGGGAACAAGTAAAATGCTAAGGCACGCTTTTTTGTTGTTGCTTAATTTTCTCATGTTGAATAGAGGCATAATTATTAGGCCCTCAGCAGAATTGTTCTCAAATAATTTTGGCACTCCATTTTATATGTGAGGACAGTCCCAGACAGTAAGTGACTGGCCTGAAGTCACACATCTTGTGACTTTCAGAACTGGAAAATAAAGCCAGGATTTCTTACCGCATCCCCATGATGCTGTCCACTAAACCACCCAGAGTAAGTATGTGACATTATACACCTTGATGATGAAATTATATTACAATCAGCCTATGACAGTAACTAAAAATCTGACTCCAATAGTATTTTATATTAATGAATCGGGTTTTTTGTTAGGCTATTGCCTGGTACACTCCTATCCACTGGAAACAAGTGTGGGAGAAATTAGAGACCGACATTGAATTTGGGAGATGCTCAGTGTCAGCTCCAACATCTCGAAGGAACATATTCTGGTGGCCAATATCTACAGGCACAATAACTGAAAACAAGCAAGATACACAACGGAAAGACACCTTACAGTGTCTAATGGAAAAAAGCCAAGTTCTCAAGAGGTAAAAAGTTGGCTCTTTTTTAAACTAATTCCTTCCCAAAATTAGCAATTGAAAATAATCGGGTTGCAAGTAGGTATGTGACAAATAGGCAAATCAAAATTACTATTTTTTTAAACCCTGCAGTTTTGCAAGGACCCATATGAAAAGCATAACAATGTAGAACAAGCAGGGATCTACTCATGGGAGAATAAAGGCTGCTGATACTCACTAGGTCCCATGGCAACCCCTCTGGCCCTTTCACTTCTCGTTGGCGCTGCTATTAACCACAACTCGGTAGAGAAGTAAAGGGTTGGTTATCATCAGGCAGGTGGCGGTGCTTTGGTAGAGGGAGGGGTGCACCATCTGGGAGTTTCATGCTCTACGCATCCTGGATCAAGAGCTGGCTATATGATTCCTTTGTAGGCAAATCCGGTCTTGCTTTTGCTTTAATTACGCCTTCATCCCTAGTGGCACTGCATGCAGCACATCTTGGGTTTAATTCGGGCTTTTTTCTTTTGCAGAGGAAAAGAAATCCCACCAACCATGCTTCCCCCCTGTAGCCCTTGGTGCCACAGTCCCGATGTCCCTCCACATCCCTACTGCCCACTGATTGAACCGCACAATGTACGTCCTGCCGGAAGCAGCCTGGGACGACAGCCCAGGCCTCCGCCAGCCAGGCCTGATCCAGCTCCGGGTAAGTCAAAGGGGAGAGTTGTGTGTGTGTGTGCGTGTGTGTTTGCGTGCTCGCAAAGGGGTAAGACAGTGGACTTTGCTAAGCACGAAAACTTTCTATATCCTCCAGAATAAATGGGCCCCAAAAGATGTCGTGTAAGCCACTGCACCAGCACAGTGTCTTCCCCAGTTACCTCTTGAGAAATGTCTATTGAATGAATCATTAAGTCAAAAGGAAAATCACGTGGCCAGCAAGAATATTTATTAGTGATGCTTGTGATTTGGTCAAAAGTACATTTTTTTTCCCTATAGGTGGGAAAAACTGATCCTGCAATTTAGACTGTGCTTTAAAAATCCATATTTTCCAAGCACATTCTAATATTAATTGCAAATTCTTACTGTTTTTCAACTAGAAGTTTCATATCTAAGTCCTCTAAGTAAATCATTTAGAGCTGGTGCTATCTATTCCGGATTTGCGAGTGGATCAGGGGATTTAGGAAATTCGCGAACCTGCTAAATTGGGCACAAAAAAATGTGTGTCTGAATGATTTTTTTTTTTTCTGAGCAGAGAGTCCATAAGGTTTAGCTGACTCTCCAAGGTGTCTATGTCCCTCAAAAGTTCAAGAACTGGATTATAAGAACGTAATGCCAAGAAGGACCCAGATCCCAAACGGTGGAGAAAGCCTGCTGCTTACAGCAGCTGTGTCCTGGTGGAGGTCTAATATAATGACTTGTAAACTCTATTTAGCAGAGGAATGCTTTTAAAAAATTAGATCTTATGCAGAATCCCAATATTCTCTCCCTCCTCCCCTGTAATCCTTGAGATACCTCTGTGTAATCAAATAATTCTTTCTAAACCAGTGTTAGTGTGCTAACACATCATTGGGAAATAACACACTAAAAATAGAACCTTCTAGAAGGGGAACGATGGAAATTTTGTAAATTACTAAAGGTATTCCATTTTCATAAAATTAAATACCATATATCTCTATGCCTGAGCTTCCTCTTCTATAAATTATGTTTAGATCTGAAACTTAAAGGGCACTTCCAGCACTAAATTCTATGATTCAATAGATCATATACATCAAATACACACCACACAAACACAAAACGCACACACATGCCCCTACAGTCCTTTATGACTTAGATTTGAGGGTCTCCAGAAGTAGATTAATCTATGTTTATTCCAACTGATGGTAGTCTTCACTATTTCACTCATCCTTAAGACTTTATTTACCAGCAAATTTGATTTCAAATTATTCTGCTGCACCTTTCTGTTGGTGGTAACTCACCTTGAAAAGTCACTGCCTTGCCATTCAGCACCAATCATTGCACTAAATGTGTACATTCTGTAGCAGTAATGCAGAAGGATATTTTATTCGATGCCTTTAGGGCCTCTATACTGATGGTGTATAACTTGTTTATTTCCTATTCATTAAATTTTTAATAAAAACAGATATACATCAGGACTGAAAGAACTTTTCTTTGATTTCTATTGTAAAAATGGCCACAAACAGAAGTCATGAATGCTTGATTGGCGATTGATTGGATAACAGCAATCCCTGAATTTCCAGCTCATTTTCTTGAAAGAATGTGCAACTTGATTCTTAAGGGAAAATGACCTCGTTTGCTGATTACCAGTCTCGTTTTAATTTACTTTTTAATTTGCCTACCATTGGACTATTTGCTGTATTAGCACACTCAATAACTGGCAAAGAAGAAAGAGCTAAAACAGGAATGTATCAAATTTTCTTGTATCTTCCTCAATCTTTTTTCTTTTCCCTACTCATTACCAAATAACTGAAGACAGAAGACTCCAGGAGAGTCTTAGGCTTACCTGACTCTCACATCTGGGAATAATTGCCTTGTTTTCAGCTGTGTCTCTCAAATCTAAGGTGTAGAGGAGTCTAGAGGCTAACAATTAAAATAATTTTTAAAAACATCTATATGTTACAATACAGAAAAATACAGAGGATAAATGCAGAGTGCACATCAGAATTAATGCAGGTTACATATTGTCATATTGCTTCATATTGAAAAAATATATAGATAAATTTGCATTCCCTTTGAACCTCATTCTAGCTCTAATATGAAATTGGAATAAGTAATTCTGGTCCTTATTTATAACTAATTATGTGTATATGGACCCATAAAATATATATAGAATAATTGGTGTGTTTTTTAAATTTACGTGAATGTCATCATGCTAAATGTGCCTTTATTTGTGTTTGTTTTTACTTAATAGTATAATTCAGGGGAATAATATAGATTTAATTCAGTCACTTTAATATTTCATTATATGGTTTTATTTTATTTGCCCATTTTTCTATTAATGTTCTGTTCTACAGACAATGCTGCAGTGAATATCCTTATGAACGTGTGTACACACCTACTTGTGCACAAGCACACAGGTTTCCTTGGGACTTATGCCTAAATTCTAAAAGTCCTCTAAAATCCCTATGTGTATTGTTCAATAGTTTGGTAATAGGCACTTCCAACTTTATTATCAGATTTCACCAAACTGCTGTAGGAAGGATTTTACCAATTTACACTCCCACCAATATTTTAGATTTCCTGTTTCCCATATGCCCATCAGACTTTATATTGTCAGAAATTTAAATTGTTGTTCTGATGTTTTAATGGGAAGTTCCCTATTTATTAGGTTGTGTATCTTTTTATATCTACCTTAACTATGAGAAATACCACAAACCAGGTGGCTTAAACAACAGAAACTGATTGAACTAGAGTCCAACAAAGCCTGCAGCAGCCGGTGGCAGGGCTCAGCCCCGCCTGCTTCCCGTGAGGCTTCGCCCCCTACAGCCCCCTCCTCAGCTTGCCCAGCTTCCTTGCTCACAAGGACTCTAGCCCTGTTGGATCTGGGTCCATCTTCATTGACTTTGGCCACACCTTAAATAATAACATCTTTTAAGGTCCTATTTACAACCGGGTTCACACCCACAGGGCCAGGGGTTAAGATGTGAACCCCACAGTCTTTAGTGGGAGATCATTCAATCCCCAACAATATATTAAAATGCTAATTTAAAAAGAACACTTTCCCTGTAATAAATGTATTCGCCTATTTTCTCTTACATTTTTACAATCTGTTGCATGTGTGTGTTAATCTTTAGTACATTTGGAATTTATTCTTGTGTGTGGTGTGAAATAGTGATCATATGTTGCCCCAACACCAAACAGAAAGGCATTCCTTCCTTTGCACCCTGATTTATAGTACGCCTCCATCATTTAGCAGCTTTCCCCACACACGGGGTCTGTGTCTGTGCTTTCCAGAGCGTTATATTTATTTCTCTATCTTTCTAGCAGTGTCCTAGTTGTTTATTGGTGTATAATAATTCTTTATATCTGGTAAGAGAAATACTTTTTTCTTGCTCTAGTCAATATTTTCAGGCTTCAAGTTTTTCTCCTCCCTACAAGAATCAATTTGTCAAATTGCTCACACAAAAAATTATCTTGTTGGTAGTTTGATTAAAACTGCAAGGATTTTGTAGATTGGGAGAAAATCAACACCTTTATGATACTGAGCTGTGGTATATGAAACCATTTGTCAATTCACTCTGATTTCTTTTATGTCCTTCACTGTATTTTGCAATTTTTTCACAAAATTCTTGCACATCTTTTGCTAGATTTTCCACCAGGGTAGATACCTTTGATCTTGTTGTCATTGTTGCTATTGAAAAGACTGACTTTTTCTATTACAATTTTTTATTATTTTTAAAGAGCAAATTGATGGTTTTTGTATGTGGACCTTCTTTAAGCAATTTTCTGCACTTTCTTTTCAGTTGTAATAGTTTATCTGTAGAGTCTCATGGGCTTTTCTCTGTAGTGTGCAAACAATGGCCTCCTTCCTGTCCAATTCTTAAAAATTTCTTGTATTATTGGATTGGTTAGGCTAAGAGGCAGTGAATCGTGTCAGGGAGCATGGCCATGTTTTTCTCACTTTAATACAATACTTCCAAAGTGGCACTATTTAGTAGATGTTTGCTGAAAGTTACCACTAATCATTTGTTTTGCTGAGAATTTGTTCATTGGAATTGGCAGAAATTTTGGAGAGAGCTCTGAATTTCTGCAGTGTATTTGGAGTTAAGGGTTTCGTTCAACCTTATGGAGATCACAAAATGCAAAGAAGCTCTAGCTGACCTAGTGGCTGCATTTCACTGGAGGATGAATTAAGATGTGACACTCATTCCATTCCTCAATGTACACAACAACTAAAACCCAAAAATTCACTTGTGTATAAGCATCCCTGATGATTTGAGATTCATGAGGAGGGATTGCATCAACCCCCCCCCAAAAGTCAACCTTGATTTGTGAATAGATTCTCCTTGAGTCCTTTCCACTCTTTCACCAAGAGGGCTGCCCACTGGCCCTTCACTTCACGTGCTACCACTCCTCTGGCCATAATTGCTCTCGTTTCCTCCATTAGAAGAATTCTTACTGACTCTCATGCCTTCTGGGATCATCACACCTTCCACCGACCAGGTGAGCAAAGTGTCGTCCCCCTACTCTAAGAGGAATCTGATGGCACACGTTAAGAGAAAACGTTTTTAATCTCCTTATAATCCCGCTATTATTCCCATTACATAAAGAGCTTAGTAAATGATAAAATCAGGGAATTTCCCCTTTTGAATTTAATTTTATAAACTATAGAAAGGTACAAAAGATAATATAACACCCCATGCACTCTTTCAAATGAAAACTGTTAAGATTTTGTCTTATTTATATCAACTACTTTTTATTTTAGAAGAAATAAACATTACATGTAAAAAGGTCTCCTTTAGAGTCTTCCTGAGTCCTAGTACCCTCCCAATCTCCCCTGAAGCAACAGCCATTGGGCAAAGGGTTATTTATTGTTGATGTTGTTTTATCTGTTGTTTAATTCAACTCAAAGTACAAATTCTGAAAAGTTTCCATCATCCACTGTGGAAGTGCAGAAAATTCATCGTAGCTGCTAATACAGATTCTAAACTAGAATACATCTTTCCATTTGCAGAGGATTTTAGAGGTGAATGTGTATTGAAGACGTGATTATAAAGCTTAAACGATTTAACTCTAATAGAAGAATTTAATGAATATTGAATAAAGGCAAGAGGGAGAGAACATGGGCAACTATGCAAAGCATTGTCTACTGCAGACCATTTATTCAACAAGCAATTACTGAGAACCTACAAAGAATCACAGCGCCAGGCACCAGAGACACAAAAGCAACTAAGGCACTTCCTGTCCTGGGTGAGAACCAAATAAACAACCAAATATAGTAAGACCAGTGGCTTTCAAGTGTTTTCTATCATGATCCACAGTAAGCAATGTCTTTTGTATCATTGCTCAATATGCATACACACATTTACATATATAACTCAAAAGTTTCAAAAGGCAACACTTACTCTGACTGGATTCTGTTATTAGGTTAACGTTACGTTAGTTATTTCCTACTCTCTTCTCTTCTATTTCATTTTTATAGCACTTGTCATGCCCTCTAAAGTTATTTCAAAACCAGCAAATTGAACAGGATTTGCTGTTTGAAAAACATTGTTTTAGAAGTATTTCTAAAGTGCGAGGAGAGCGAACTGTGAAGGCACCTCAGAAGAGACGACGTTTGAACTAGGACCTTAAAGGGTGAATAGGAGTGAGTCAGGTTGAAAAGAGGGTGTGGAAAGCATCCCGGGTCGAACAAACAGAATAGTTTAGAGGCACTTGGAGGCAAAAATCATCTTTCTGTGTCCAGCGAATAGCGAGAAATTGTATCCTACTGAAATATAAATTAAAAGGGGACAGCCTGGAAATATTAAGATGTTAGTCTGTAAAGGTGGGCAGGGACCCAGCTTAGAAGGCATTTGCATACCACCACGTTAAAGACGTTATCTTATGCCGTGGAGGTAGTAAGGAGAGAGTGAAGAACTTAAAGCAGGTGTCTCGTAGACTTAGTTCTGTGGGAGAGCAACGTGGAAAATGGAGCAGAACAGCAAAGAGTTCAGTATCGTCTCTCCAGCCCAACCCTGTCTTCTGAACTCAGGATTCATGAGGCCAAGGGCCTGTAATCTCTACGTGTAAGCCTCACAAGTGCCTTACTCCCCACTAGTCAAACTTGAACTCATCCTCTTCCTCCAAAGTCTGTCATTTTCCTGGTTTTCCATATTTCAGTGAATGACCTGGGGGTCTCTCTCCATCAGTCACTATGCCTTATTTACCTTAAACAGCTGTTCTGTTTCTTTGCATAAAAACCTTCGTTTGCTCATTGTCCTCATGCTGAGGTCTCAACTCATGAAATTAGTTTAAGGATCTTTGTGCCTGGCCCAGCCTGTCTCATCAAACATTCACCTTCTTGCATTCTGAGCTTCAGCCTTCTTGAAGTTCTGTCAGTTCCTCAGTATGCCGTGGCCGCCCCTAGGCCTTCATGCATCCTCCTAAGCCCCCTCTTCACATGGATAATTCCTGTTCATCCTTACACTTCCCACCTAAATGTCACCACCTAAAGAGTGCCTCTCTGATGCCCCCCCATGAGGCTTTGTGTTCCTGATACCCTATTGTCACCCCATCAAAGTATTCATTGCACTTTATTGTAAATCTTCCTTCCCACTGTGCTATGAGCACTAAGAAGATAGAAACTCTGTACTCCCTACACAGAGCACAGTGCATGGCACACAAGAAAAGTTTATGTGCAGGTATGTTATAGATGAGTTTTAAAGAGAATGTTGGAAGTAATGTGGAAAATGATGTGGAGTATGAAAGATTCCAAATCTAAAAAGAAGGCAGTAGGAAGGAAGGGAGGGAGGAAGGCAGGGAAAACAGGGAGAGAAGGAAGGAAAGGGAGGGGAAAGGGAGAGAGAAGCAGGGAGGGAAGGAGGGAAGAAGGGGTAGAAAGAAAAGAAAAGGAAGAACAAAGGGCTTCAGAGAGAGACGTTGGGGCAAGTAGGTCTGGTAGAAGCTCTATTTTGAGTTCCAAGGAGAGGGAAGAGATTAGGGAAGAAGCAATAGTTAAAGACAGTGGTAAAAATTTTATATAATTGGTGAAAGCCACCAAGATTCAAAATCAGGAGGAACAATAAATCCCAAGCAGTTTAAATACAAAAGAAATGGCACCTAGGTACATCTTACTAAAACTTCAGAAAGCCAAATAATGGAGAAGTCAGAAGACAATTGAATGATATCTTCAATATGCTAGAAGAACTACCAACCTTGATTTCTATTCCTAACAAAAAGATTCTTCAAAAAATGAAGATGAAATTGACATTTCCAGGCAAAGAAAATTCACCAACAGCAAACCCATACTAAGGAAATACTAAGGGAAGAACTTGGAGGAGAAAGAAAATGACTTCAATGGATATGCAGAGATGTAGGAAGGAGTGAAGGAAAATGGAAAGGGTGAAAATGTGGACAAGCATGCATATTTGTATATTGACTATATAAAATACTAATATTGTCATGTACGGTTTAAACTTTATTTAGAATTTAAATACCTGACAACAGTGCACAAAATTTGGGAGGGGGATAAATGAAGTTAAAGTACTTAAGTTCCTGGTTTTATCCAACAACTTGTAAAAGTAACAATTTATATTAGACTTTAATAAATAAAGGATGCATGTTTTAGTGTAAGACAGACACTTGAAAAATGGCATAAGGGGAGCAGCTGCAGCTCAAGTGCTTGAGTGCTTGCTTCCCATGTACAAGGTCCTGGGTTTGATTCCCTGTACCTCCTAAAACCAACCAACTAACCAAACAAACAAACAAGAAACCAACTCCCATTGGGAAGCAGATGTAGCTCAGTGGTTGAGCACCTGCTTCCCATGTATGAGGTCCTGGATTCAAGCGCTGGTACCTCCTAAAAAAAATTTTTTTAAGGTATAAGAATGTATAACTGAAGAGCTAATAGATGGAAAAATTTTTAAATGATCAATTGCTCTAAGTGAAGGTTTATGAAACAAAATATTAAACAGATTAAATAAATAGAAAACAAATAGTAATATGTTAATTTACACACATATTGTCCTTAATTACATCAAATCTAAATGGCCTACTCACTGCAATCAAATATTGTCAGTCTAATAAAAAATTTTAAAAAAAACTCCAACCATTGACTGCTTAAAAGAGACAAGACTTAGATATGAAAATATAAAAGGGCTGAAAGCAAAAGGATGGAAAATATCATAAAAAATTCTAACCAAAGGAAAGAAAACCTGTATCTCAGACATAGACTTCAAGACAAGAAGCAATGCTGTAAAGAGAGATTTCTTAATGGAAAGATGTTCACTCCACCAGGAAATACAACAGCTCGAGTTTGAATGCCCCTAAATACATAGCCTTTTTATATGTATTTTATATAAAAACATATAAAGCAAAAACTGAGAAGACAGAAAAAGAGAAATGGATAAATCTACAATCATAGTATAAGCCAACTTTCTCAGTAACTGATAGACTAAGCAAACAAAAGTTATTAAGAATATAGAATATTTTAATTACATGATTAACAAATTTGACCAAATTAACATATAAGAAACTTTTTACCCAACAATTATAGAATACAAATTCTTTTCAAGTGTGGATGGAATAATTACCCAAGTCATAAAGAGAATGTTACAGACATTAAAAAGATAGTGTGAAGGTATATTATTAACAATTTCATACCAATTTGAAATTTTAGATGAAATGAACATTCTTAGACAAATGCAATTTACCAAGTCTGACACAAGATAAAAATAGAAAATCTGAATAGTCCTATCTCTACTAAAGAAATTATAGTTAGTACTGGAGTTGGTAGGTGTATGTCCAAGAGACTTAAATCTTTGGGCCGTCCATGTGCCAATTGGGCCCTGAATCTCAGCAGAGTTGCAAGCCCTACTCTCCTTCACTGGACTCACCCAGGACAACTAACAAGGAGATGATGATGGACAACGACCATCTCAAGGAACAGAGAGTCTGCAATGGGAAGCAAGATAGTCCCATCCATCTGCCCCATGGGATCTAAGCCCCCTCTCAGTTAGAGGCAGAGTGGGCATCACCATCCCAAAATCCTCAGGACTGGGGAATGAACGACAGACTAGCGTAGACTTGCTGCTATTCTACTATATACTTATTGTGATTCTAGCAATGGAAGAACTTTTATCATTGATGTGGCGGCAGTGGCCAGTGGAGATTCTGAGTTCAGGGAGAGGGAAAAATAGCTGTAATTTGGGGACATTTTCAGGACTTGGGAATTGTCCTGAATGACATTGCAATGACAGATACAGGCCATTATGTATCTTGTAATAACTTACAAAAATGTGCGGAAAGAGTGTAAACTACAATGTAAACTATAATCCACACTTAGTGGCAATGCTCCAAAATGTGTTCATCAGTTGTAACAAATGTACCACACTAATGAAGGATGTTGTCAATGTGGGAAAATGTGGGAGGGGTTAGGAGCAGGGCAGATGGGAATCCTCTATATTTTTTATGTAACATTTATGTAATCTAAGTATCTTTAAAAAATAAAAATAAAAAAGTATATTAAAATAAGAAATTAACTTGGTAATTAAAAAATCTCCTAAAGAAATCTCCAGATCAAGTTGGCACCTCCAGTGAAATCTTCCAAGCATTTAAGAAATAATCCTGCTCTTACACAAACTCTTACAGAAAATAAAAGAAAGAGGAAACACATCTTAACTTTACTGATAAGTCCAGAATAACCTTGATAATAAAACCTAACCAAGATCACTATGTGGAAGTAAAATTATAATCTAATTTCTCTCAATGATTATAAATAAAAAAAAAACCTAAATTCAACAAACATACCATGTTTATGACATCTGTGTATATTTTCATTATCATTCAGTTCAAAATATATTCTCATTTCCAATGTGATATCCTCTTTGATCCATGCATTACTTAGAAGAGTAATGCTTAAATTCTAAACATACGGGAATAATACCTCACAAACAAATTGGATCTCTTTCAGGAATGCAGGCTTGGTTTGAGCTTTGAAAATGAATCAATTAAATTTACTGCCTTACCAGAATAAAGAAGGAAAATGATATGACCATCTCAATAGATAATAGAATAAGCGTTTGATAAAATTCAATACTCAGCCATTGCAGGAGGGACCTTAGAAAATTAGAACTAGAAGGCAATTTCCTTAATATGACTAATGGTCTCTACAAAAACCCAAAAGCAAACTATTATACTTAGTGATGAAATAATGAACAATTTCCTCTTGAAATGCAGAACAAGATAAGCATCCTATGATGGCTCTTATTTAACATTGTACTAGAAGTCTTAATTCAATAAGGCAAGAAAAAGAAATATACACACAGACCCCATAATCCAGCAATTCCATTTCCAGGAATTATACATGCCTAACCAATAATGTTCACCAAAAGACAAATACAATAATGGTCATAGCAGCCTTACATTGGTCCATCGCAATATAATGGATAAATTATGATATATTCATAATCCCATAAGCAAGGAAAATGAATGAACTGCTGCTACATGCAATAAAATAATGAATCGCGCAAACATATGAACAAAAGATGCTAGACAAAAGAGAATGCATATTGTATGCATCCATTTATAAAACGTTTGAAGACATACAGAAATAAACAACGGTTTTAGATGTCACAATCCAGGTTACCTCTGGGAGGAGGGATGGGTGATAAAGGGCAGGTACCGGAAGAGTGCTTCTAGGATGCTGACAAAGTTGTCTGTCTTGATCTGAGAAGCATTTACAAGTGCATGTCACTATTTTCATCATGCTGTGCAACCATGATTTGGGTGCATTTCTTTATCCATGTTAAACTTAAATAAAAGTTTATTTTTAAACTCTTTATGATCAAAAAAATAAAAATTAGAAAGGAAGAAAGCACAGTACAGTAATGAGCACTGACAATTTGCTGACAGGAAGAAGAAAACCTATACAAATACATTGATAAATGCAAAACGAAGAAGAAGAATATGAGGTTATTTCGTGTGAAAGCAAATAGCCTTACCTTTTAAAAACACCTAGTACACAATGTGTTAGGAATGAATTTAATAGACTTTGTTACAGCTCAGCCATATTCATGACAACCTTGTGGCAGAGACGGCTAATTGCCACCCCAACCCCAGTCTTCCCTTAGACACAGAGCCCACAGACACATGGCCACATGGCCACCAAGAATGCAACCTGTATTTCCAGCCTCTGCCGCAGCTAGGTGGGAGCATGTGTCTACGATCTGTACAATGGCATGTGAACAGAATCGTGTGTGCAACATTTGGATCAAACCATGGGGGTCCCTTCTGCCTTCTCCCTGGCACGATGACGGGGCTAGAGCTGCCGTCTTTCAACTCATAAAGGGAAGCCATGTTTTGAGGATGGCAGAGCCACCCTCCTTGCCTTGTGCTGGCACATCTCCAGACTGCTAAGGGAAAGAAAAAATCTTCTTTACGCCACTGTTAAAGTCGACCATTGTATCTAACCAGCATTGCTACAACTAAAGATTTAGTTTCAATTAATAGGCTTCTGGTTAAAAAGAAAAAAAATCACAGCTATAAAGGGCATTTTTAAGACCAATAGGTAAATCTGAATATAAAATGCATATTAGATAATATTAAGGAATCACTGTTATTTTTTTAGATATATTAATTGTGTTTTGGTATATGGGTTGTTCTTAGGAGAGTAATGCTGAAATGTTACTTTCTAATGGTTTGGCACCGTAAGGATAAGAGATAGATTGATAGATAATGCAAATGTGGCAAAAATATTAATTTTTGAATCTGTGTGATGGATATACAGATTTGGTTTCCTATTTCCATTTTTCTGTATGTTTGAAATTTGTTATAATAAAATTTTGGAAAAATAAACACGAAAGGCATTTTTGATAGGATGTAGAATGTGCCTGGAACTGTTAGAGCACAGAGACAAAGCTCTTACAGTGGCTTTAATAAAAGCTGATGTGTTGCCATTGTGTTGCCATTATTTTTCCTAGACACAGAGAGAATGTGTTTTCTCCTTGCCCAGATTAGTTTACAAAAAATATGAACAGCTTTGTCAGTCTCCTTCTGTAACTCAGATTAAATGGCAAAAACTTGTCTGAAGATAGTATGTCACAGACACGGCTTTAAGCTGACAGTGAGTGCACACGCTGTTGAATGCACTTTGTTTGCACGCTGTAGTGTCCTTTGCCTGCCACCTGTGAGCCACTTGCCTATTGCAGTCAGGTTCAGTGTGGACTCTGTCGCCGCTACTGCCCTCCACTCAGAGGTTTGTGGTAAGGTTTATTGTTGTGGAGGCACGCTACGCTGTGAACATCAATCTCGTGGAAACTAAATGAAGCTAGAACATGGTAACCTTCATTATGCACAAATGCAACAGTTAAAATTTCATCAAAGGAAGCGCTGTATTAAAATTGCTTTAGTTGGACTGTGGCCAATCACTCATTACAGTTCAATAGAGCTGGTGTATCTGTCTTGGGATCAAACTAGTTTTTATTTCCTTATGAACATAGGTCCAATCCATATGATAATGAAGGAAAAAAATACAGGTTTGAAATATGATTTTCTCTATGTATTTTTCATATTCATGTCTGTTCTGTTTATTAATATTTGCCTGTATTGCATTGTTTAAATTTATCAAAATAGGAATTTGGAATGTCTAAGGTCACATTTCCAGGACTGTACCAAGTCCAATCTATTTGGCTATTTATTTGGATAGTCAATCATCTAACTATAAATTGTAAGAATCAATATATAGAACTTTTAAATAAAAAACTATCTTGTAGACTAGAAAAGGACAATTATTTGGACCACTTAGAGACTAAGTAGGAAATAATTACTTGAAGGGCACTACACAATGCCAAGAGTTTCTGTCCATTTTCTGTTATCAAATAATAACATCAAAATATTAGGAACTTCTGTATAAAGGAAAAACTTACTACTATTCAACTATGCCTTTGCTGAATTAAAAATAATATCACATATTCACAGATAATGTTTTTTCCTCTTCTATTGCTTACTTGCACAAAATTTAGATTGCAACGTCTCCATTTTTATGCAGGATTTTTTTTTAGTGAATAGATACATGAGAAACACTTACGTGTCTTGTATTACAGCTGACACAAAGGTTTCTTTAATGGCCAAATGACAAATTCTAAGAGATTAGTTCAAAGAACAGATTGGGTAACTTCATGACAGGATCTTTTTTTCAAAAGATTTTAAAATTATGAATTAGAAGTGTTTTAAATTGCCTTTTAGCTATGAAAGAGTATACCTAATTTGTGGAAATATATGCCATTAATGACCTATTTCTTCACACAACTCAAGTGTGAAATAAAAAATACCATTTCAGGAAATAAGCGTATTCATATTACAGTTTCTAGGGGCTAAGGATTTCAGGCTTAGATAACCCAAGAAATTGCCAGCACCCACTGCAACAGACAAAGTAGCCCTACTGCAAATGTCATTAAATTTCAAGAAGTTGTAGATGGGGATTTTAATAGATATTTCTAGCTCTAAAACACAGTATTTCATTTCCTGAAAAACTTTCATCTTTGGGCTACTCAGTCTGGAAGGACATAGTTAAAATATTTGCAAGGTCTGCTTTACTCCAACAAATGACTCCCTCCCTTCCAGAATGAGGGGCGATGAGCTCCAGCCTTCCTGTATCTAAGCTGCTGCCCAGTGTAAGGAAACCATCTTACAAGATGACTCATATTCCAGGCTCGGAATTCAGTATTCAGAGAGTTTATACTGTGATGTGCCAAATAGCACCCTGATTCATTGCATTCAGAAACCTATTAGTGGCCAAGAAAATCACCAGGTTACCTAGAAACACCCTGCATTTTTGTTCATCTTCCCTGCAGATTGCATTTTCACACCCAGATTAGGGATATTGTTTCTTTGTAATCAAATCCTGGCAATTTAACTTGATAATTGCAGAGAAAAAGAAGCAGCTTGGAATGACTGAGGAGCTCTCCCTGCAGTTTTTTATTTTATTTTTCCAGAGAAGCTCATTGTTGTCATTAGCTAGAATATCGTTTTGCTTTATCTTTTATTTTACAGGAATAAAATAACATCTATCTCTGGTCTAGACATATTCTGTACTTGGGATCATTCAATCACCCACTATTTCAATATGATACACTAGTTTTATAATGTGCAAAGTATAGTAAATTTAAACAAAGTGACTTTAAATCCCTGCTCAAGAATATGGAAGAGAGGGAAGCCGCCGTATCTGTCACCCCATTTATCAAGAGGGTGGAGTCTGCTCAAATGGCAGGCGGGGCCAGCATCCCCTCCTGTCCACAGGCCGCCTGTGCATCCCGCCGACGCAGGCAGATTCCTGTACCTCCCTCTGCTGGGTGCTTCATCATGGTGGCAGTTGTCAGTGTAGAAAGCATTTGAGGAATTTCACAGGCTGGTAAAATTACTCTGCGAACCTCAGTTTCTAAAAATACACCTTCCACATGGATACTTTTCCTCTTAAAGTTTTGATTAATTGTATCTTGAAATGTATGTTTCCTTTTAAAGTGATTCACTGAAAACTTACCAATGAATCAGATATTTTTCACATGGTGTTTAAACCAGTTAGCTCAAGTCACAGTTAAATACTTTATTTAAACATTAGGTTTCTTTCGAAGAAAGAAAACCCTTTTGTTGTTAGCTTATTCCAGGATTTGTTTTACTATGAAAAATAAATGCATGGAACACTAGACTGAATTCCTCCCCTTCTCCCCCTCTCCCCCTCATTTTATTGGCAGTGACCAGCAAAATCATTATTCTAGACAAAGAACATATGAGTTCCAAAATCAAATGCCCATCACCTCAGTCTTCAAAGGTAAGCAGCAGTTTGTTTCCTCTGCTAGAAGACAATAAGACTAAACTCATTTTCCAAAATGTCCTAAGAGTCGTCAGGTAATGGATTGTTTTATATCCTGTAGTCACTAATTTTCTGTTACATGTTTATGTTGCTTTGAGAGCCATCAGTTTTGTCTTCCCTGTTGGATGATAAACTTCCTAAGAACAGAAATCCACTCTCCGCATCTTCATCCTGTCCTTGTTGGAGGATAAATACTACTGAAATCCAAAGTCACCTCAAACATTCAAAAGCCAACTCTGCAACTGCACCAACACAGTTAATTCCTATGAGTACCAGAACAGTCACAGTACAACAAATGTTTCTGGTTGACGAGACTACAGATGCTTTGTAGTTGTGGATTTTTAAAATGGCGATGTGAAGGAAGATAGTATAAATCCATTAGGACCCTGGTATCTACTCTTTCACCAATCACTTCCTGGGTTGCCTCTTACTTTTCATGGTAATATCGATATATATGGAATTGAGGAAGAGCTCAAAGGAGTCTTTCTGTTTAAAAACAAACAAACAGAAACTCTTCCCAGAAGAGCTGATGACATGTGACTTTTTGGTCAATGATTCCTTGGGCCAGAATCCTTTAGGAGTTCACAGCCTTGGCTTCCCCACTCCATGACTCCTCTCGTGTAGGTTTTCTTGCTCTTTTAGTCTGAGTAGGCTTTAGGTCCATTCCTTAGTTTAAGATTAAAATCACAGCCACCCAGTCAATACCTTGTTAGTGTCCTGGACGCTGCTGGCAGGAATTATTTAACTGACCAGTCCACACAGCTTGCTTCTTTCACGGTCCTTCCAACTACATGCATCCATGTACCAAACTTTCAGGTTTTCTCCGGTAGCTCAGCTGTCTAATTTCTTTCAGCTTGCCTCCCCCTAGACTTTCCCTAAATCGTCATCATCATCTGTTTTCTCTGAAGGCCACCTGCTCTTTTACCACTCCACTCTTCCCGTTCCTATAGCATCATTATCCTTGACCTTCCGACTTCTAGAAATGCATTGGCCGCAACCTCCCTATTCAAAACTTTCTTCTCAGACACTTCCTATGGAATCATAGAACGATGGGGCTGTAAAGGGACTTACTCCAACCTCTTCATTTTCGAGCAAAGGAAACTGAAGTCTGCAGAGCTGAGTTCCCAAAACCCACCTAGGAATTAACCACAAAGCTAAACCCAAGGTATTTTGACTGCAAAGAGCTGGAGACTCTAGATTTGAAACCTGCTGACATGGTCCCTGTTCTGGAAAATCTTGGCCCCTGAATTCTGGCTACTCTGGAACCCACCTCCTCCAGCTGGCACATCCCTGAGCACCGTGTAGTCGAAATGCCAAGGACAGGATCCGGAATCTGCCACAGGCATTGGCAACCAGCACTTCTCACCATTCCATTACCCTTTACTTTCTGTAGTGGGAAGGGGATTCTACTGAATATTGAATATTGAATCTGCATACACACTGGAAATGAGACATTTTATTATATACAAAAACAAGGAGTTTTGTTTGTTTGGGTATGCAAAAAAAGTTCTGAATCCTCACGTTGGATGTTGAATAACATAATTTTGGTAAAGGCTGTTAGCCTTTATTGGCCTCCCTCAGTTACTGTTTTGCTCAACTACGATGGTCATGAATTTGTTCAGAGTCTCTCTGCGGGACACTCTTTGGTAGCTTTGGTTTTTTTCACCTACTCTGTTTTGAGAAGCTCTAAGCCTCCTAAGCCGCCCTGATTGGCCTTTTCAGAGTCTCCCTCCCCATTTGGTGGAATCTTTAGGAGTGGCCATCAGCGTGACCTCAGCGTATTTCTGAAGCCTTCACTGACAGCAAAAGTCTACCTTAACTCTCCGTCAGTGAAGGGCTTCTCTGTGGCATCAGCTCCTGAGTCTGGTGTGTTCCACTCATGGAAAACTCTTCAAAGCAGCAGCCATCATTCAGTTCTCCTTGGTATTCATGAACATTCCTTAGCGACGTGTAATGATATACACTTGTGTCACATTTCGCGGCTTTCACATGTTCTCTTTTGAGTCTATAAAGTAGGGCCTATATCATCTCCATTTTATGAAGACTTACCTACAGTCACTTAAATAGTAAGTGGCAGAGTTATGACTAGAACCCTAGCCTGATGCATTGCTTTTCCTCTCACACAACTCTACCAATTAAACTCTACGACGGCCTTTATTAAACTCTACGACAGCCTCTGTCATTTTGCTCCCCCTCCCCCACCTTGACTGAAAGGAAAACACGATGCATATTTAGAAGTAGAACTAGAAAGAGAGATTTCAGTTTCACGAATGAAAGAGTTAGCTACCATGAGACTCTTAAGGCTGCTCCACACAGCAAAAAAAGATTTAGGTCCTATCTCTGAAATTGCTTAAACAGAGTATCAATTATTGGTTCAAACACAAAGTTTTCAAGTCAAATTCAGGAGTCCTTGACTGCTAATCACACACCTATGCAAGAACCAATTAAAAACACAGTGTACTCAGAGTCACAGCTCTCAAATACTCTTTCCTCAGGATTTTGCAAAGAACGTATGGGAGCTCTGTTGTGTGACTAATGGGCAGTGTAGGTGGGATGATGCTGCCAACACTGAAGAACACCATAGAAACAGAACTTTTTACAAGTCAAGAGTTAGAGAACGCCAGAAAGGCCAAGTCGTTTTCCTGTGTGGCTGCCACCAGCCATCTGAACTCTCAGACTTGCTAGGAGACACTGAGGATTCCAGAAGGGTAGAAAAAAATCTAAAAAGAAGCAGCCTCAGAACTGGGACTTTGTTACATACCACCTTTACTGCCCTAGTCTGCAGTTGCTTAGGACTTGGGAAGAAAGCACCAACATTTCAAACACAGGCTATTCAATGCATAATCGGTAAACGTTATTACACAAGGGAGGCACCCTGCAAGGTACTGGTGATGGCGTCCTTTCATGAACTGAGCTACGCTCACACATCTCTTAACATTCTCAATGAACCAAGCCAGACAACCCAAACATGGGGTGTCCTTCCAGCCTTTCAAGGGCCCTTCTTGGGACCCTAACAAGAGCTTTCCAGAACAGTTTCTCCTAGGACCAGATTTTTGTGAGTGAAGAGTCATAATTGAATAGCCTAGGAAGAGGGGCTAACTAATATTTAATACTTTTTAATGAGAAACCTTGCTAAAGGAGTTTTGAAAGTCTAATGGTGAAATTTTGGGGAGCCAATGTTTCCTATATAGTTTGTTTTATATTCCTTCAATCGATGTACTAATAGTATCTTTCTCCTCTCAGCCCTCGAAGTGATCTATCAATTTCTAAAATTCTCCAGTCATTTGAAATTTCATGCAGATTTGTTTCCTACAACCTCCTTCCTTCAAAGTTTGTTAGCCACCTTGTTCTGTCTTCCAAGCTTCCATCCTTACTTGACCACGGTTAGATTAGACCAGAAGAGTGAAAACACCTGCAATCTACACGCCTCACCCTGTTATTCAAAAACATTCCATAGTTTGAAGAAAAATAAACTGTGTTTAAGTGTTGCCAACTCTACTCCCTTAGGGGAGGTGGAGAACACAAACATCTCGGGCTATGCGAGCTCATGCTGACTTCTAAGAAGACTCAAGCCAGATGCACAGAGAAACAAAGCTTTTCCTCCTGTTACATTTTTGCATGTGTTACCTGGTTTCTTTTATTATTATTACTACCATTAATGTCTTATTTTTATAGTGATCATGAATATAATATAAAATTTGTCATTTTAACCATTTTTAAGTGTACAATTCAGTGGCATTAATTACATTTACAATGTTGTGCTACTATCACCACCATCTATTACCAGAACTTTTTCATGTACCCATTAAGCATGGACACCCCATTCCCCTCCCCCTATCCCTTAGTGACCGCTCATCTACTTTCAGTCTCTATGAATTTGCTTATTCTAGATGTTTCATAGAAGTAGATGCATACAGTATTTGTCCTTTTGTGCCTGGCTCCTTTCACTCAGCCTAGTGTCTTCAAGGTTTATCCATGTTGTAACATGGATAACTGCTCCTGGTTTCCTTAAGGTCCAAGACGCATCTTAGATGTTTAAAGAAAGAGGCAAGTAGGTACTACTCAGGTACCTTCAAGAAGGAAATGTAGGGGGTGGACATTTAGAAATGGGTCAGAATCATTATGACCTTCATATTCAAGACCAAAACTAAACAGTTAATGAATAGCTAGGGAGCTTCCACCTGCTCTTTGGAAGTAAACGAATCCTACATAGCATAAATCACCGTTAAAACCAAAACTAAAACCTAAATAAGTGCACGTTACAGTTAAATTAGCAGGACAAAAAGAATAATCCTTTCACCTTTGCAAAAGTTGAGGTATAACGGAAACAAATTCCTGCCTGCTGTTATCATCCTGCACCCATGAGTACATTCAAGACCTGCTATTTCCAGATCGCAGTTTAAGATTAAGGTGAAAGGAAAGCCTGTGAACTTTATATTACTATAACAATTTCAGCACATTTCCCATCTGAATTACATTTGACCATGCATTGCTGTTTGTCATTGTTGTTCAGGGCATGATTATCAAAACCTAGAGGACACACGGACGCCCAGCATGCCACAACCAGCCTCCGCCAAACCAGAGAGGGAGCCAGCGGCAAGCAAGAAAATAGTTCCCTTTAGAAAAGGCCATTGCTTAGGACGTCACTGTAAAAGAGAGGGAGGTTGTGGGCAACTTAAAGTATTTGTTTTCTAAGCAGGTGGGAAGAAAAGCATTGGTCAAAAGATAAACCAGCCGTCTTTACCACACAAATGCAATGCCTCAATCGCTCATTTCTGCCAGCTCCTAGGTCTACAACTCCTGCTCTACCTGCAGGTGCATTTTCCAAAAGCACATTGTGTCAGGAATTCCAAGTCTGGCAGTACTGACCCTGCACTCAGAGTCTGCCTCCATGAAGCATGGATGAATCCAGCTTCCTAATGCCTGGAATGAATTGCTGAAGGGTCTATAACTAGTTGGGCATTCTTAAACCTGCCTATACTTATCACAAATTGATCCAAAATAGTCTCACCTTCCAGTTTGTATCACTGGGTAGGAAATCCCATGGATGGGAAATGCCAAAGGAACAAAAAGGTTTTAATTAAAAATCTGATGGCATTACCGTTGTTGTTTTTTTATTTTATTTTTTTACAGCTCTCACCCCCTATTCTATGACTAGCTTATTCTACACCTATTAAGAGTATAGACATTGAAAAAATAATGGAATATGCCCATTATTGATGTCGACCCTGTTTGCAGTTAGAAGGGATGATTGCTTCAGATTCAGAAAATAAATCCTCTCTGTACCTTGTAGTACTGTTTATTTATATTACTATGAACTTATATACCATAGCAGGAAGATAGGGTGTGTAAGGGGGTGCATTATCTCTTTTAAAAATTAGGTAAAATAATCCCCAAATCCACCAGGGTGGCCATAAGTAGAAACTCATTGAACTTTGTTGGTTTATTACATCCAAACATCAATAAACTTTATTTTTAGAAAGTCCTATGCAGGTCTAAAGCATAATTTGTCATACAGGTTTTGGTTTGAAATAAAAAGGATTCATATAAGCCCCTGTGTGGTGATGCGGCTTAAATACTCCCTATTTGCCGACAACACTGATGGCATTCGTCCCCCACTCTCTGGACACCCGGGAGTAAACTTGCACAGGTTCAGAAAACTGCCAATAAACCTTTGTCCCACTTCGCCCCATTAGGTGTGATCTTTGAGTCACTTGTTTGTCAAATTGTGTAAGTTCTTTATTTTTCGTGGTTACTATAGAATATGTGAGGAGACCACAAGGGCCTCCAGGAGTGTAAAATAAAAGTTAATTCAGTTCATGGCTTGTCATTTCTTCCAGCTGTCCGCACTTGTGATGATGATCACATTCGTATTGGAGTATAAACAAAGCAGAAGAGCTCCGGTCACCTCGGCCGAGAGGGCTCTCAGCCTTGACTGACTCCCCTCCCAGCCTCCTGCCCTCAGAGATTCGTCATAGAAGCACGTGAAGAGGGGGCGAGTAAGGCCAGGTGCTCCCAGCTATGTCCCTCATCCACGCAGAGGTTTCCCGGGTCCAAAACACGCTTGAGCTAAATATGTTCCTTATACTCGAGTTTCTGATTCAATCACACTTCATCAATAAAATAGTATCTCTCAGCTCTTGAACACAGCTACCCCCTGCCTGGGTGGCCACAATGTGGTGCATTTAAGTATTGTCTGCTCCTGGCAACCTTCTATCCTTGCAAGAAAGAGAAGTTCGGGGCTGGGGTCCCCAGTGGCCGCCTGGTCAGTGGCGTCACCACCGAGCACCCCAGCACAGGAGTGTCAGCCTCGCTCCGGAATGGCCTGAGTCGAGGAGATGCATCTCAGCTGGGCAAAGCATTTGCTGCCCAAATGTCGATACTCAGGGGAGACTATTCAGGGATCGTAGAGGAAGACTGTGGGTTTAGGGTGTTTGGGATCCCTAAATTCCTATGCATGAAAGTTCTAAGATCTTTAGGGTTCAGCAGCCTTAGATAGTGGTGCTCTTTCTCTTATGTTCCAGAAATTTGCCCCTCGGCTTTTGCCCTCTACAAGTTAGAGGCAGCACTCTGCTTACCTCTCCCTTTTAGGAATCATGAGGTTAGTTTATTGAAAGAGTTGAATAATGAACATTGTTCAATGATCGCGACTGTTTGGGAAAACAAATTTACCTACCGATGGATAAACTAGTTGAATTACAAAGAAAAACACAGCCAAAACTTTCCTTACTACTGGATACCCGTGTCCCCCCAAAAGAGGTTACCTTTCTAAGCCCCACCCCCACCCCTGCACGTTTTATGATTTGGGCAGGAAAGAGTGAAACTATGAATGGATCGTGCTGTTCTAATGATGAATGTTTTTGGTTAAGTGCCAGTGAGCTTTGAAGAACCCAAATGTTCAGAGCAGTTTCAGGGATAGAGTTCTTTTAGGGAGTGAACTACTATTCACTTTCTTCCAAGTCCAAGTAGAGGAGGAATTAGAATTTAGTTATTTGAGAAAGTTTCAAATTTGTAGCTACAATACTGCTTTGCGATCAGATAATATAATCGGTTCCCATTCAATTGTGTTTATGAAAGCGCTGACTTTCAGTATATCTATATAGATACATTCATATCATAGTCATACTCTTTGGAATGCATTTAAAAACAAACCAGATACAAGGAGAAATTTTGTTGTATATTTGAAAGAGTTGTTTTCCTAAGAGTTGATTTTTCTTAGACTGAAGACAGTTTCAATATGTTGTATGCTATGAGAGTGCCAGCCTGTGATTTAAAATTTGCAACCATTAGAGAACATTATAAACTTTTGATAAAATGTCCTTTTTACTTGTTCTACGTAGGTTGTATACGTGTGTATTGTGGTCCTGAGAAGAGGGGTAAATGGTTTCTCTGAATAAGAGGTCAACATGCTTGCTAGGCAGCCAAATTTTGCCTTAGTAACATCAATAGACAGCAAATGTCAATAATAAAACTCTTCCCTACCTTCTACCTGCCCCACACATTGTATTTTTTATTAATTCAACTAACCATTAATTTGAGTTTAGGTCTAGAAGGAGGAACGTAGTAACCACGAGCAGAAATACAACAGGAGCTGTTTTGCAGGTTCGTGCCCCACACTTAGAGCTACGCTGAAAACAGCTGTGGGACCCACAAGGGACCTGGAGGGTTGGGTGTGGTGTGAGAAGACACCTGCTCCCGGGATGGCTCAGCGCTGACCGAGGGCTCGCCTCTGACTGCCCGTGCTGCTCGGCCGTCCAGCGTGGAGTCCTAGGCTCTGAGCGGGAATGTCCCAAGAAACAAGAGCAGGGTGTTGCCAGGTTCTCAAGACCTGGACCGAGAAACTGACCCAGGGTCGCTTCTGCTGCGTTCTATGTCTCAAGCAATTCCAGAGCCCACCTCTCTAGAGAAGACAGGTCAAAGGGTTTTGGAACTTTGTTTTAAAACCACCACAATGTGTAAATGACCAAATGCATGCTACTTTTCAACTTGATCTTGCCTTTCTAAATTCAATTGGGAATCGCCCCACATCCCTCAAAGGAAAGCACAGTATAATGGTGCAAAAGTAAGGGAAAAGGATAAGCTTTCATCTTGAATTCAAATGATTCACAAAATCTTAAAAAGTGACGTTCATGTTTCCTGTTCTCAACACCCCCGTAAAATAAGATTTCCTTTCTCAGCACCTTAAATGTAAATGTTTCAAGAAAAGCCCAATTTTATGAAGTTACCCATTCCACCCAGATAATAGGTTTATCACTTTGTTTAAAACGTTAGGTTGACTGGCAACTGGGGAATATACACCTTGTTCAGATTTGCAGTTGCCGAGTGTTTCAGAAATGGAGTCCTAGAGGGAGGTGGTCTAGTTCAAGCTTCACGTACGTTAGGAAGACTTTATGAAGCCAATCCTCTCGGAACTTGCCAGGTGGAGTTTATGTGAGCCGTTACCCACAGTGTTTCTTTGCTGGCTATAGGTTTGTTTGCTTGTTTATTTCTTACTATCCTTTTAAAGAAGGGTGGAGGGACTTAGAAATAATATGTGGGATAATGATACAGAGGAATAAATTAAACATTATAGGCTCATCCAAACTTTCAAATATTGAACAAATGATCTTAAATTGGTGGTGGTGGGAATTTTTGCTGAACCGGTTTTTATTTAAACTCAGTTTACAGAGAAACCAAACTTTCTGGTTTCCTTTAGATTTTAGCAGCAAAGTTTTCACAGTCTTTAGTCTCAAAATAAATCTTTGTAATGCATTACTTCAGATGAAACTAATAAATTTATAGCCATGCCATAAAGGTTTTGTAAGCTACGGGAAAAAAACATACTTGAAATCAGTACAACTTTTGTGTCTTGTTTTTTTTCCTCCCCTTTTCCCAAAAATATCAGTAATATTTGTATCATAAGCATAGTACATGTGGCTTCACAGTCTTTATAAGTACTTAAATGGCCATTGAGTCAAATCTAATTTATCCATTCACCTATGGGACAATTGAATTATTTCCCAAATGATTCCTAATTAAATAGTGTTTCAAGAAACACATTCATACATATTGTTTTTCTATATGCTGGATTACAAATTTGGTGTCTAAAAAATGTTAATGAGCATTTTTGTCTTAAAGGGGAAATAATTTAGAGAGAAGAATTTAACTGTAATTGAAAATTCTAATTGGATAAAGTCTAAATATTTTCTAAATTTGACTCCCTTGTTCTCGACTCCAATTTTTTTTTTAATAAATTAAGTTTCCAGGCATAAAACCCAAAAGCAACTATCCAGATAACTTAAACACACTTGTTTATTTTATTCAATTAACTGGCAAGTTTGAGGTAAATCAGTTTTGGCTGCACTTTACCTTGCGTGACTCGGCGGAACCTTAAGAATTAATGACAGTTAACGGTCTTGTTCCTCTTCAACCCTGTCTAGCTCACAGACTGTGTCGGCAAAGAAGCTTTAACCAAGGAGGTAAATGGTTACAATTCTTTTTTTTTAAGATTTCTCTCTCCCCACCCCCTCGTTTGCACTTGCTGTGTCTGTTCGTCTTCTCTGTTTCTTTTAGGAGGCACCAGGAACCGAACCCGGGACCTCCTGATGTGGGAGGGAGGAGCCTAATCGCTTAAGACACCTCCATCCCTGCTTTGTTGTGTCTCTCCTTAAGTTTTTCCTCTTGTGTCTCTTGTTGTGTCATCTTGTCACGTCAGCTTGCCGCGCCTGCCCGTTGTGCCAGATTGTTGTCTTCTTTAGGAGGCACCGGGAACAGAACCATGCACCTCCCATGTGTTAGGCGGGAGCCCAATCACTTGAGCCACATCCACTTCCCGGTTACAATTCTAATTCATAAATTTGGAGGAGTCGCTACCCAGGGAATTTTAGCTTCAGTCCCTTTTCATTCTTAGAGGACCAACCTGATATTTCTTATACCTGCTTTATTTTCTGCTATTTGTCCATCATTTTTAAATGGTGTGCCAAACTCCAAGGAACAAAGATCTCAAACAAATGATAAGCAAAAGCTTTAAAGCTAGGAGACTATTAGTGAAGTGTGTGGCAGTAGTTTTATAGAGATAAGGATATTGTCACCGCTTTGAAAACTGGGGTGATGTAAATGAGCACACATTCCAAAGTGCTGGGGCCTGACAGCATTCTTTTCTGTGACAGAATCTCTGGGCCTCCCAGTGCTGGTGACAAATGATAATTAATTTAATTGTAAGCAGCTGTTTCCTAAGCCTGTGCCTCTTCAAGATTGGAGCAGGAGGATGGAAGCTCTGAGAACAGACTGTGCTTGCTCTGGAGACCCACGAGGTGCTTCTGGAAAAATCTAACATGCTATTGATACCATTTTTCCTCCTGTTTCTTCATTTTATTTTAAACACAAATTCTCCACCCCTTGAATTTTATTTTAAACATAAATTCTCACTTGTGAACATTAGCAAAGGATCTTGCCAAAATTTCACTGATTTTGTGTCTGAGGAAAGGAGAGACCCCCAAATCGTTGTCAAAAAGCCATAATGGTTCGACAGATAACTATCAATATTTCCTTATTGTTGCGGTTAGATTTGTGTTCAATCCTGAGGTTTAATTTTTTTTTTCTCATGAAAGATTGTCTTACAACTTCAAGATTAATTATCTCTGGCAACAGGAAAAAGTATAATTGGTGGGAATATAAAATTAAAGCTGATGGAGGCTCTTGAGGCTAATGTGGTTCTGGGATCAATATGCTGTATTACGTTAGAATTAACAAGTTGTCTTCTATTGATTCTAATCCAGCTCAGACAGTCAATCACTTTACCTCACAACTGTCGAACGTGCACATGCTAACAGCAGCCATTTTAGAGCTTGCAGTTTCAAGGGTAGTATGGAACTATATTATTCTCACATTTATTCTTAGCTGTTTTCCAAATTATTTCACATCTGTCTAATCACCTGCAGTCAGATGCCTTCATTACCACAATGGACAATACTGCTGGGGAGATCTGAGTTTAAGGAAAAAAAATTGCTTGATGTAGGGGCTTTAACGGAAACCCGGAGGAATTTGGGCAGGGGGCACACAGGCCCACCTGTGAGGCAGGGGCTTTAACGGAAACCCGGAGGAATTTGGGCAGGGGGCACACAGGCCCACCTGTGAGGCAGGGGCTTTAACGGAAACCCAGAGGAATTTGGGCAGGGGGCACACAGGTGCACCTGTGAGGCAGGGGCTTGTTTCCCGTTGTCCATAGACGTGGGGCAGTGGCAGCTCAGTGACGGCTGCTTTCAGTGCATTTCAAAGCATTTAAGGACTATAAAGATATCTGTTTGGAAATATAGTAAAACAAGGCAGGGAAGCGGAGGTGGCTCAAGCCAATGGGCACCTTTCTCCCTCATGGGAGGTGCCAGGTTTGGTTCCCAGTGCCTCCTAAGAAGAAGACAGCACACAACGAACAGACACAGAGAGCAGAGAACGAGCGCAAACAACGATGGGAGGGGGAATAAATAAATAAAATAATCTTAAAAATAAATAGATAAAAACAAGGCAATGCCTCGTGAGCAGCGGACAAGCTGCTGGCAAAGAAGACAGGTTTCAATAAGGAAAGGATCCGAGGAGGAAGGGGCACCACGCTTAGGTTTTCAGGAATCCACGGTACCTGGAAAAGAGGAGCACAGCACAGGGCGGCTCTGCGCTGGCGAGGGCAGGGCAGGGCTGTTGGGCAGACGGAGCAGCGCCCCTCTGTGCTGCCCTGCGGGCCGGAGGGGCCACCTGCCTCCTAGTGCCACCGCGGTGCTCCCACCACCCCTCCAGGGCAGGGCCGCCAGCCAGGCGCTCACAGCGCCTCTGTAAAACTCAAGGCAGGCTCCCCGCCTTCTAAACGCTCCACTTCCATCTGCTGGAAAATTCTAGCACACTGATTTTACGAGAATGAGATGCTTTACTGCCACCTGCAGAAATCACGATAAAATACAAATGGGCTGCGTCTGCAGTGGGACTGCGCCCCCCAGGTTGTGCACTGCAGAGGCTGCAGCTGCGGTGGCTGAGGCTGCTGAAAACAACCGGGAAATCTCAGGGCCACATTCACTGGTTCCATGACAGATCCATGCTCTTCATTCCCAGCGGGGCCTCGGGGCCGGCACATACCCCTGGCGGCTTTTCCAAGCCTTCCCTATTTTTATCCTGTCTCGAATCTCATCCCTGACCTCCTAACTTTCAGCCAATAGCAATCTTTCAACTTTCCCTCCTTCTAATTCATACTTCTCTAGCCTCACCACCCTCTCTCCCTCTCCTCATCTTCAGGAGGGTCATCCCCACTACTTCCTACTATGTCCTGTGGTCTTGATTTTATTCCCATCAATCTCCAACAAAACAATGCTATGGATTGTTTCTCTCTTATGTCTTCAGTTTTTCGCTCCCTGTTGCCTCCTTCTCCCGACATCAGACATGTTCCCAGGCTCCCGCTTATATTAAAATAAACTTTCCACCAGCCCAACTTTCCCTTCAAGATATCTTTCCCATCACACTTTCCTTTTATTGCCAGAATTCTAGAAAAAATAATCTTTCTCCAGATGAAATTCTGGATTTCCCCTCAGAAAAAAATTTTCATACCATTAACTTATAAAATCTTCATCTGATTTCAGGGGGTTGATGGAGCCCCCGAAACCCGTCCATGAGCTCTCTCCATAACTGGTGCCACCCGCAGGGTCTGGGAGAGGAGATGGAGTGTGAGTCACGCTGGCTCCAGAAACACACCTTGGTCCAGTGATGCTGAGTCTAGTCACTGCCAGGAGCTCAGCTCCTATTCTATCAGCCCTGGAAATCCCTGGAGCTTCCAAAACGGCATTTCTGTAAATCAGTCCGGCAGCAGGAACACTGAGGACCATATTCCATGACTTTTCCTGCTTTTTAGTCAGTCAGGCATGTTGTCCAGCATGCTCATAGATAACTTCCCAAAGTGCTTTTAATATTCACCCGAAAGTATACAATCCAAGACGACCCAAACTGGGAGAAACCTGAGAAACGTCTAGTCTAGCTGCTCAGTCCTACCCGTTCAGCCCCCCAGCAGTCATGCGGCTCTTGGCAGCTTTTTAACTTCTAAGTCTCTGGTTTCCTTGCCTGTAAAATGGGGAGAACTAGCAACCCACCCCATAGGGTTATGGCACCCCTGAACTGACACATGAATGTTGAGAGCTTAGCACAGTGCACACCAGCGCTCACAGCAGCATTTTCACAATAGCCAAGGGCCCATCGACAAAATGCGCTCTACGCACAAGGGAATATTCAGTCACCAAATAGAATGAGATTCCAATGCATGTTACGACATGGGTGAACCTTGAAAACATCATGTTGAATGAAATAAGCCAGGCTCAAAAGGACAAATAGTGTATGATTCTCATATATTAACCGCCTAGAAAAAGCAAATTCATAGAGACAGGAAGTCTATTACAACTTAACACCAGCTGGGGGCAAGGGGTGGGGGTGGATGAGTTATTGCTTAATTGCTTAATAGTTTCTGTTTATAATAATGAAAGAGTTTTGGTAATGGATGGTGGTGATAGCAGCACAATACTGTGAATGGAATTAATATCACTGAATTATACACATGAGCCTGGTTAAAATTGGAAATTTTGTTCACTGATTCTTTTTTCTGCCAGCTCCAATCTGCTGTTGAACACTTCCAGGGAACTTTTAATTTCTGTTATTGTGGTCTTCAGTCTGTTCGGTTCCTTTA
>JAQZBX010023042.1:0-31132 GCA_029593785.1 Cabassous unicinctus | reverse complement strand
TTGCTCCGAGATGTCGCAGCAGCTTTTCTGTGTCACAGTCGGGGCTGGTACATTCAGGAGTCAGAAAATACTGGGTTCTGCAGTTGGGCTTTTTACTGGGTCATGGCCTAGTCCACGTGCATTTGGCTTCCTGTTGGTGACATTGATACATGAATCTCAGGGGCCTGGAATTGTTGTTGACCACAGAGTTGTTTTTACACACACACCTGAGACTAAAAATATTTACGCGCTTTGTGTCAATTGTTTTAAACAGAACGAGTTTGTTTCTGCCTTTTTCAGCACCTTTTTCAGTGTTTGAAGTGGGGGAGTGCCTCTAAAGCAGGGGTTCTTAACCAGGGGTCCATGGACCCCCAAGGGGTCCACGGAAGATTTCAGGGTATCTGTGAGCTTGAATTGAAAATTCAAAAAAACATTATTCTTGTGGGGACGTGTTGGTGCAGATGTGACATATTTATTATATAATACAGAGTATAGTGTGGACTTAGTATGATTTTTATTTTGATGTAGTGTATTCTGAGTGCAGAGGATAACGGCCTGCAAAAAGGTTGGTAAGGATGGTGGAGATGGTCTCGTGATGCTGTGAGAAAACTTGAATTTCTAAATGTTTGCCGAAAATGACCATTTGAACAGATGTTGAACCATGTTAGCTTATCAGGTATTGAAATTATAGGAAATTTGTAAAACGTAATTTTGAATAATCCTAAAATTTAATTTAAAAACATGCCAATGTTGAGTGTCATAAAACTATGTGCCGCTACATTCTGAGAAGGGGTCTGTGGTCTTTGCCTGACTGGTAGTAAGGGACTCAACCACTACCCGGTGCTGTTGGGGTGCCCTGCTAACTCATATAAATCTATACTTCTAGACACAACTTATGCCGACCAAAACACCCCACCAAAGATGCCGTGGTCATGTCCTAAACTAGACCCCTGTGGCCTGGGAGGAGAAGCCAACCTTGTCTGGGACACCCAGAGAAGCATCCTGTTTCCTGACCCAGGGCCCGACAGGAGTGTGTCGGTACTGTCTGCTAGCAGGTTAACCAGTGCGCTGGTAACTGCACGCTCTGAAGAGGGCTCCAGCTCACCAATAACTAATCTCACATTTGCTGCTACTTTAAACTATTAAGAAGGAATTTCCTTTCTTTGCAGAGACAAGGCCTACATCTCTTTGTCTCTCCTTTGGACCGGCTTATGCTCACTAGCGTACATCACTCCCTCTGCCTACTAGGGTCCTGAAAACCTCACCGTCCCATTTCCTGTATTTTCTCATCATACAATAATCAAAAAGGCAGTGCCTCTTCTCAAACCCCTCCTAGATGTTCTAGGCATAACCACTGCTGTGGGAACTGGGGTTAGTAGTCTATAACAAACCCAGCAGGTCTACCACTACCTCTACTTGGAGTTTATTTCTTCCAGAATCAATGCCTTCCAGAACAAGATATTAGTCACGTGGGGATTTCAGCCAGTTCCAACCACAGTGTCAGACCCATCTTTCCTCAGCCTCAGTAGAATAGCCAGAGAGGTTCATGCCCTGTCAGGCAGGGACCACTGCCCTAACCAGCAGGAAGTAACCACAGAAGAATGACCATCCCTCCTCAGCACCCCCTTAAGAATAAGGGCATGAACTCTCTGAGGGTGGAGTTGAGGCAGGTTAGCCAGGGAGATGAGGAGATGACGAGCCACGACATGGCCGACAGACAACATGGCCGACAGACAACATGTTTGGAGGACCCTGCTGAGACCTTGAGTGTAATCTTGGAGCCCCAGTTTCTCTTTCCAGGACCTCCCCTTGGCCCCAGAAATCCCAAACAGTCCTCACCATTGGCCCCCACCGTTGGTGTGGTAGCCAGTAACAGCTGGGGCCCCTCCCCTTAGCTTTAGCAACGGGAGGGATCATCAATGGTTTAATAAAGGCCACGGCGCAAGCCAGATTGCTCTCTCTGCCTGGGGGAGCCCACGGCAAATGCTAGTGCTTGTTTCGGTCCTTCTCTCCCATTTCTCAGCAAGCTCTGTTCTTTCCCCCATTTCCCAATAACTGCTCTTTACTGGTTAACTAACCTGGCGTGCTTTTAGATTCTTTTAAGCGACATAGCCAGGAACCTGGAGGAATCCAACACTTCCCAGTCTTCACTGGCAAAGCAGTGCATGGAACACAAAAGGCTAAGAACCCCTGCTCGAAACGATAAAATCAGAGTCGAGGCTAACATTTTCTCTTGGCAAACTTCACACATAACCAAGATGTTTCAGGAACTGAAACGCTAGTGATTTTAAGCAGCTTGTTTTTCTCCTCTCCTTACCTGTGCGTGGCTTCCCTCCTCCAGGTTCCACCACTTTCCTCTTTCTTCTTAACCTCTTGTTTCCCTCCGCTGCTGGCAGGAAGGAGAGAAGCAATCACCACTTGCTGAGGACAGAAACAAATATGTAGATCAGGGTGGATGCAACAAGGCGGAGGAAGTTTTCTACAAAAACAAACCTATTTTCTTTCTGACGGCTTTCTTGCAGCGAGGCCGAGCAGCTGGGCTGGGTGAAAATGATTTCAGCCTGTAGTTAATTAATGACGCAGGTGATTCTAATTTACCTTCTGCCAGCATCTGTGACGTTTCTCCCATTCCTTCTGTCTGAAACACTAGGGAAAGCACTTGCTTTACGAGGGGCACAGGCTCACAAAGCCCGCCAGCCTTCTTGGGGGCGGACTGGCTACCGTGAGCTACTGTGTTGGTGCGTTGTGTTCAGGGGCTGTTTTGTCAACCTTGCCCGAAGGATCTTCCACACGTGAAAAACCCAACACCCTTCTCTCACATCACAGATCACCACGGGAAGAGGGAGGAGAGGGGGACAAGCTTGAAAAGCCTGTCTGAATTCAAGCAGGCACTCATGAACCTGGGCTGAAGGCGGCTTGTGTGAAGTCACTAGCAAACAGGCTGGTTTTCCTGAAGCCACTCGCCTGTTGGAACAGCAAAAGCTGCTGGTCTCTGGAGGGGAGTCAGCCCAGCTGAAACGAGAGTGCAATTTTAGCTTATCCTGGCCCCACGTGACGGGTCTCGGTCTTGCTTCTAGAAGAAAGTCAGGGCGGGGGTGGACTAGGTCGTTCCTAGTAGTGCTTTCCGAGCAGGGATAATAGGAGCAGCAGACGACGTGTGAGCCACCGAGAAGCACGAGCTGACCACGCGGCCCGTGTACTCTTCTCAGCCAGTGAAGGCTCACGTAGATGTGCATGGTAAGATATATGTGATTTAAAATTTTTCTGTTTTAGCTATTTTTAAGTGTACAATTCAGTGGTGTTAATTACATTCACACTATTGTGCTGCCATCACCGCTAGCTAGTTCCTAATTTTTCATCCCAGCAAAAGAGAAGCTCTGTTCCTATGAGGCAATTATCCCCAATTGCTCACACCCCCGGGCCCCTGGATCCCTGGACCCCTGGAGCCCCTCTAATGTCTCTATGAATTTGCTTATTCTGGATATTTTATATTGGTGGAATCATATGATATTTGTCCTTTTATGCCTGGCTTCTTTCACTCAGCAAAATGTCTTCAAGGTTCCTGCATGTTGTCGCATGTATTGGAACTTCATTCCTTCCTACGACTTGTACAGATAGGCCACATTTTGTTTCTCCATTCATCTGTGAATGGACATTCGAGTTGCTTCCACCATCTGGCTATTCTGAAAAGTGCTTCTGTGAACGCTGGTGTACAAGTCTGCGTCTGAGCCCCTGTTTTCCGCTCTTTGGGGTGTATACCTGCAGTGAAATGGCTGAGTTGTGTGGTAGTTGTATGTTTAACTTCTTCAGGAACCACCCAGCTGCTTTCATCAACTTATCTTTACTGTGCCGTCCCCTAGAATAGGATCCTACCTGCTGGGACCTTACACTCTAGTTGAGAAGAGAAGACCAACTTATAAAAGAAGCAAAAGCTAAAGAAAAGGCAGTAGTAGCAGAGCAGGCAGAGCGTCACGTGAATGAAGCAAACAGGCCGTGCTGTGGGGACACGGACACTGAAGAAGACCTCTGAGGCCCACGCACAGAGGTGGACGAGCTGAGGAAGGACAGACAGTCCAGCTGCCAGTGCCCGGGGCGACACGAGGGCTCCGGCAAGTGCACACGCGCATGCCATCTCAAATACTTCTCCTACCTCTCCTACCAAAGCGTTTCCGCTGTCAGAAGAGAGGCTTACACTAGAAATATGGCTGCATGGTAATACGTGGACTTAGGAAAACTAAGGTATAAGTGGCTAATATGGAACCCTTTCTTCATCTGCCTGGACCAGGTGATAGCGCTTTTCCTAGAAGTTGCTGAAGGTTCTCAGAGGGGACCTTTTGCTCAGGACAGACCTTGATGGAGGAGATGCATGTGGTCTACTGTGTGTCTGAAGGCAAGGGACACGGTGGCACAGACACAGCTGTGGGGAGGGGGTTACTAATTGCAAACTTCCCCAACTTCAGTTTGGGACTTGTTCTGGATTTGAAGAAATGCATAGACACAAGCTCCCTCAGTTCTCCTGGAGGTAAGTCGGCCCCTGCTCAGGAGCCTGCGGCCTTTCTCCTGGCCTGTGGGATGTGCCTCAGGAAAGCTTGGCTGTGCTCCCGCCGGGCATTTGGCATCTAGCAGGAAACAGTTGACATTCCGAGTCGCCGGGACACCTGGGGAAGCCAAGCTTGCCATGGAGCATGCCATATGCTAGACCGACAGGCTGGATCGAGGGTCTGGAGTCAGGAGCTTCTTGCTGGAGGTGCTTCAGGACTGGTCACCCCTTGCCCCCTTCTGCCCCAGCTCCTCAACCACAAGATTCCACCCGGACTCTGGGGGATGAGGATGGGAGCAAAGGGCAGCTCGAGGGCAGGAGGTGGGACTATGGTCTGGGAACAATGCTTTGGGACAAACACAGAGGAGAGCCCTGCAATGGCCAGCACTGGAAGACAGCTGTGTCCTCATTGTCTTGGAGAGCACCACTGTTTAGGGGGCTGCCCCAAGCTAGGGCTGTGCCCGGGAGCCACAAGGACTGCCTCCTGCAGATTCACAGTTCAGGACCGGAGGGGAACCTCCTCCTGCTAAGGCAACTTACAGCTCTTCTCTTTCTTGTTATTAAAAAACATCCTCTCACTGACAGCCACAGTAAACAGTGCCTCAAGCAGGGGCTCTCTTGAGGGTTCTAGAACCATCTAGACACTATAGGCAGGGCAGACAGCCCCAGGAAATCAGCATCCCATCGGTGGGCCTTACCTTGGAATATATTAAAACCCATCCCCCCAATGGGGACCGATTTGTAAATTTCCTACACATGGTTCTTCTGCCCCTTTTACCTGAACCTATAATTATCACTATACCCATTAAATAAATGTCCCAGAGACTTAAATTTTCTGGCTGTTCACATGCTGGTTGAGCCCCAAATCTCAGCAGAGTTGCAGCCAATACCTATTCTCTAGTTCATCAGATTTACCCAGGACAACTAAAAAAAGATGATGGACAGTGCCCATCCCCCCCAAAAAAGAGTATCTACAACTGCAAGCAAGACAGCTCCATCCATCTGCCCCATGGGATCTAAGCCCCCTCTCAATCAGAAGCAGAGTGGGCCTCACCATCCCAAGGTCCTCAAGATTGAGGAATGAACAAACATAAGGGAGGAATGCAACTATTGACCAAAGTAGACTTATTATTCTTCCAGCAATGGAAGGAAGTGTAACATTGATATAAAGGCAGTGGTCACCAGAGGTTCTGAAGGAGGGAGAGGGAAGAATAGGTGTAACATGGGGCATTTTGGGGACATTGGAATTGTTCTGCATGGCATTGAAATGATGGATACAGGCTGTAGCACTTTGGCATTGTTTATGAATTCCAAAAATAGTTATTGGATTATGTTTGTAAACTGGTCTGTACCTAGGCATGACTAAACTATGATTAGGGCTTTGATTGGACCACATCAGTAGGACGTTGAGTCCCTGCCCCCACTCACAAATAAAACTAAATGGCAGAGCAGAGGAGTGAGTTGGAGTTTTGATGCTGAGTTTTGATCCTGGAGCCCGGGAAGTAAACACACAGAAGCAGATATGTGAGGAAGGAAAAAAATCTCCATTAAACACAGGCAGAGTCCTCGGGGAGAAAGACATAGCCGTTGGGCTGATATTCTACAGCTGGCCTTGTGAAGAAAGCAGAGCAGCTGAGCCCGAAGAGAAATGAGACCCCGGAAGAGAGGAGCCCAGGAAGCCTGGACCCTGGCAGATGTCGGCAGCCATCTTGCTCCAGCACGTGGCCATAGACGTCAGTGAGGGAAGTAACTTACACTTTATTGCCTGGTAACTATAAGCTTCTACCCCAAATAAATACCGTTTATAATAGCCAACAGATTTCTGATATTTTGCATCAGCACCCCTTTGGATGACTAATACACAGGCCATTATACATTTTGTCAAAACCTGTAAAATTGTGCAGGGCAGAGTGTAAAACATAATGTAAACTATAGACCATGGCCAGTAGCAATGCTCCAATGTGTTCATCAATTGTAACAAATGTACCACGGTAATCAAAGATGTCGATAATGTGGAAAAGTGTGAGGGGAAAGGAGGTGGGGTATAAGGGAATCCCCTGTATTTTTTATGTAACTTTTATATAGTCTAAAACTTCTTTAAAAATAAAGAAAAAACTTTTTTTAATGATGCACTAACAACAACAAAAAGAAACATCCTACAAGGGAAAAATACGACGACTATAACTTATGGTTTATAGTTAATAGTAATACTGAAATATTTTTGCAGCAAAGACAAAGGTACTATATCGATGTGAAGGACCAGCAACGGGGGAGTAAAAGGGGGGAAGGGATTTTTCCTCTAGAAGCTATGAAAACATTCTAGAATTGTCCAAGCTGATCACACTCTGTGGTGAACCTGGGAGCGACCTGGTGCACACACTGCATGGACTGTACAAGGTCTGGGACTGCATAATGTATGAACCCCATGGTGGATGGTGGGCTGTGGTTAACAGCACAAATATGTGAACCTTCTCACATAACTATAACAAATATACAATGCTCATACATGGTATTAATAGTAGGGTGGTTTGTGGGAAAAATTCACCAAATGTAAAGTGTGAGCTATAGTTAGCTAATATGATGATGTTCTTTCATCATTTGTAACAAATGTTCCACAACAATGCTAGGTGTTGATGGTGAAGTGATGTATGAGAATCCTTTATGTTATACATGATTGTTCTGTAAACTCACAACTTCTCTAACAACAATAAAAAAAAAAAAAGAACCATCTTAACTTCCATGGAAGAGGAGGTTTGTCTTCAGCCTCTTCTCTGAAAACACCGAACATAAAGTCAAGTCTCAATGGAGGCAGTTTGTTTTTATTCTATTTGTTTCTTTCATTTAACATTGACTATCTCTTCTGTAAAAACAATATTTTATTCTTGCATCTGTAGTACACATGTATGATTTATCACATTTACTAAATCGCTTACCTTGTTATTCATATTTGTTAATGAGAAAACTTGGGTATTGCTGTCTCTTGAAGAGGATGTAGACTTTAAGAAATCTTATGATTATGGATGGTTGTGTCCCTAAAACTGGGATTCACACAGTTCAACTAAACAAGCAATTCCTTGAATGCTTATTGTGTCCAAGGCATTCTCCAACTATTTCAGAAAAACAAACTTGGGTCCCTGTGGGAGATCAAACCATGTGCCCCACCCAGTCCTGTGGGTGGGAGCTCGTTTGTAAATTGGACCTTCACAGATCCTAGTAAAATGAGGTCAAACTGAATCAGGGTGGACCTTAATCTGGGATGACAGAAGGAAAGGAAATTTGGACACGGAAGTCAGAGGAGGAGGAGTAGGACACAGGAGACAGACGGCGAGTGACAGAGGCAGAATCTGAGCTGTGGACGGCCAGGAAGCCACCACCAGAATGCTGCAGGCTTGGGAAAGCCTTTAGGCTGCTAGGCTGCTGGAATCAATATGCCAGAGGCATGCTGGCTTTCACAACGGGGATTTATTATCTTATGAGCTTTAGTTCTGAGGCTGAGCAAATGTCCAGGTCACAGCATCATTAGGTGATGTTTTCTCCCTGAAGACCAGCTGCCAGAGATCCTTTGTTCCTCTGCCACATGGCAAGGCACATGGCGGCGTCTGCTGGTCTCCACCTTCTCTTCTGGGTTTTGTTGCGTTCAGCTTCTGGCTTCTCTCTCTCAATTTCATTCTCTTATAAAGGATTCCAGTAAGAGGATTAAGACCCACCCTGGGCCATACCTTACTGAAGTAGCCTAATCAAAAGGTACAACAATAGGTTTATACCCACAGGAATGGATTAGCATATTTTTCTGGGGTCCATATAGCTTCAAACCATCACACATGGTTGCAGCCAGTCTGTAATATGTGATACAGCAGCCCTAATACAATGTCCTCTAGCTCAGACTCGGGCAGAAGCTAAAAGACACTGTACTATCTCCATCACTGCTTTACCTCCCATGCTCCAGACCTCAACGTTTTAATGCATTCTTGCCTCTTCAGTCAAATCCTTCTTGAAGTTACTCCCACTTTTCTCCCCACTCATGAATCTCTTCTTTCTTCTCTTGCTCTTGCTTCTTCCATGTCCCCTTCCTCTTTTCACACATTTCTGCAAAGATAGAATGGAAACAGCAAGACAAAGGAGATGCAGCAAGTCCCTGCTGCTGGGTCTGATGCCGCCTTCTTCCTAAACGATGATTTGGAGATGGCATTGATGATAGAGCATAAGACTTACCTCCTACAGGAAGCCTCACCTGCTTGACACTAACTCACTATCATCAATATTCTAGTCTCTGTTCTCTTATTTGAGTAGAATTCTGTTTGTATATTTGGCACTTAATAGATCATCCATGGAAATATGAGTTCACATTCTGGGTTTCAAAACAAGATTTCACACACATTTCTTAACTGTAAGGTAAACAGAACTTTATCCAAGGACCCAAGTGTCTAAGTACCCACAACCTACCCTTGGTACTCAAGGGACCCCTGAGAAGCTACTGTGTCTACTTTATAATCGATTTCAAATTATTTTATGTCTGTGCATTTTTGTGTGGCATCATTCTTTCTGACTAAACCAGGCTCCTTTGTGTATCCATTTGTCACCTCACCCCCATTTGCTGATGTATAGAAATTTAAACAGAAATAAGTGTCATTTAGGCAGAGTTCTGTAACTGGGACTGGCTACTTAGTATTGCCCATTCTGGTAACAAGGTTATGGACATTAATATTCTGGTTTGGTAGATGTAATCCAGCCATTTGCATATTAACATTTGGTGGGATCCTTAGATTCTTTGTTAAGGTAGCAATGGATTTATTTATTGGGAATGCCTGGAAACACCCTCCTATCACATACAGTTTACCATACATATTTGTATATAACAAACAATAGAATATATGTGGCTTCATTAACAAATAAACCAAACGTAACCTGTGGACTGGATCCCAGTCTTGTCTCTGCCAGTGACTAGCTTGGTTACCTTGGGACAGTTCCTATTTGGCCTTCAATTTTCTCATCTTTCAAAGAAAAAAGTAGGAGTAGAAATGCTTTGGTGTAAGGAAATACACATTACATTCAGAAACATGGTAGGCTCTCAGTAAGCATTTTTGGAGCAAATGAATGAAGCTGGGTTCAAAAGTCCTGCCTTGCAGTGTCACTTTCTATGAGTGAGAAGCAAATCAGTTAATTCTTCATGAATCTCGGCCTGTCCTCTACCAAATGGAAATAATAAAACCTACTTAATCAGGTAGTGGTAAAGAGGTTAGACAAGATAACAGATGATGGTTATCTATTATGTAGTACATAGTGGGTGCTCAATCAATATTAAAGTCAGCTTGATGTCATGGCACCACCTTCTGAATATCGACTGATTATAGATTTTGGATCTTAATGGAATCTCATGGGTTGGCTGTTGGGACCTATGGAATATTGTAGACGGTGAAAGATCATCTCCCGCAAGCTGGAACGCTGGGTGGAGGCCCCTGGCACTTCTGGACTTCACCCCGTGGGTAATCGCAGCTCATTCTAAGAAATCTGAAGCTTCCTGTGTGGTCCTTGGGTGCTTATCTCATTTTCTAGGGTAGCTATAATGAAGTACCACAAACAACAGAACTTCATCGCCTCACAGTTCTGGAGGCCAGAGGTCGAAATCAGAGTGTCGGCAGGGCTGTGCCCTCTTGACGCTGGGGGGCTCCTTGCTCACCTCTTCCAGCTTCTGGTGCTGCCTGGGGCACTCCTTAGAGTTCCTTGGGTTGTAGATGCCTTGCTCCGCCTCTTCCGTCATCACATGACCATCTCCTATGTCCCATTCTTCCCTTCTTATAAGAGCACTAGTCTTACTGGGTTAAGACCCACCCTTGCCCAGTTTGACCTCATTTGAAGACTCACATCTTCAAAGTCTCATTTCTAAATAAAGTCACATTGATGGGGCTCAAGGTCAGGACTTGAATGTGTCCTTTGGGGACACAATTCAACCCCAAATAGAGTGGCACTGGTTTATCCCCAGAGTAGCGGAAGCCATCCACAGCATCTCCTGTCAAAAGCCTCCCTCCAAATGCAGTTTCTCAGAGGAGATTGGGCCACACTTCCTCCACCTGAGCTCACCACGGACTTGGCCTGTGGGCAGTGTCCTCAAGGCAGGAGGTAGCCAGAGGCCTCTGCAGCACGTGTTGGCTCCTCCAAGCGCTTTCCTGTGCATCCCTGAGGCTAGTAAGTAAAATCCAGAGAGAGCTCAGAGAAGCTTTGATGCCAAAATTAGAGAATATCCTTACAGGGCCACTGAACATTTCATTTTGTATTTGTGCAAGTTGAAATTGTGTGGGCCATGAAAACTAGAAAGTGGGTCTTCTGGAGTCTGTGAAAGGATATAACTTAGATGTGGATTTGATTTCACAAGGAAAAGACAGAAGACGAGTTGTGTTAGGAAGAATCTTCTTGTTCATCTGCCCTAGAAGCAATTTTGTAACAGTGTGAGTCTAGATTTTGGCTGGCATGGTGCCAGTCTATGTTTTTGTGTGCTTTCATAGATCCTCTGCATCTTCTGAGGCTCTCAAATTTCTTTGCAAAACCTGTTTGCTGGCTACTAATACATCCCATCTTTGAAGAAAAACAAAAACACAAGACCTAGAGCGTCTTTGATCGAGATGTCTCTGACAATCAGGATGACGAGCTGGGGCCCGCGAGTCATGTGGCAACGCTGGGTTTCTAGAAGTTATAATTAGCCACCCCTTCCGCTTCTTTCTTCAGGCATATGTTGTGGCTCTCTACACCTTATTTGTATGTGAAGAGTTTTCAGTCAAGCTGATGACATTTTTCACTGTTCTTACTAGTAGCCCATTTTCTTCCTGTCACCTCTAGTCACGTGCCCTCTGGCGATGAAAGTTCTCAGTCGTCTGAAAGAACAAGGCCCAGTAACACCCAACGGCCACCGTGGTGGGAGAAAAAAACATCAGCATTCTTCCAGTAAGAGACTCAGGGCCAGTGTAACCCAGGCAGCCGTGAGTTAGCGCCACGGGATACGTCCTCTCGCAGCGTGGGTGTGCCGGGGCCCGCAAAGGCGCTGAAGGCTGTGGTCAGTGAAGAATCCGGGGTGTTGTAAGTCCGCATTCTCAGAGCACAAGCCTCGCTGGCTGCAGTGGGAACCAGCCCTGTTCTTCCACAGAAAAGCGCCGATTCTTCTTTGAAGTAGCAGAGTTTATTTCATATATACTCAATGCCCTCACCTGTGAAATTGGGGTGTACTTATTTTCTTTTCACATATTGCTCTGACTTCAAAGGTCCCCATTTAGCCCGAGAAATAAGAGCCCCTGTGGAATCCGGCTCTGCCATCAAGTAATACAATTATAAAACATTATGAAGAATTTTGCGTCCGAAGGCAGGAGGCAGAGGCCCCAGCCCCAGCTCTGCTGCACAGGGCTGCTCCATCGGCCCAGCCTGTCTCAACTCATGCTCCAAAGAAAGACCCCTGGTCTACCTACCACTTGAGGTTATTGCAAGGATCAAAACAAAAACGAAGAGGGAAAAGTGCTTTATAAACTTTATAAACCATGTAAATATAAGGCATTGCAGCAGTTTGATATTATTTATGAATTCCAAACAAAGAGATATACATTATGTTTGTAAACTGGTCTGTTCCTATGGGTGTGATGCCCCTTTGATTGTATTAAATTCAGAGGTTTCACTTTTATTTATTAAATCAAGATTAGGGCTTTGATTCAACCACATCATTAGGGAGTGCAAGGTTCAGTCCCGCCCTCTTGGGAAGCTGATCAGTCTCTTACATAGAAGTAGACACAGAGAAGGAGAACACAGAAAAAGACACAGCAGAGGAGAGAACTTGGTTTTTCTTTAATTTTTTAATTTTTAACACTTAAAAATGTTTTTAAAATACTTAGATTACTTTCCCACATTAACAACATCCTTCATCAGTGTGGTACATTTGTTACAACTGATGAACACATATTGGAGCATTGCCACTGAGTGTGGATTATAGTTTACATTGTAGTTTACACCCTGTTGCACACAATTTTGTAACTTATGACAAAATATATAATGGCATGCATCCATCATTGCAACGTCATTCAGGACAATTCCAATGTCCCAGAAATGCCCCCATGTTACACCTGTTTTTCCTTCTCCCTCTTAGAACCTCCAGTGGCCACTGCCTCCACATCAGTGATAAAAGTTCTTCCATTGCTAGAATCACAGTAAGTCTATAGTAGAATAACAGTAAGTCTACTCTAGACCACAGTTCATTCCCCAATCCTGAGGCTTATGGGATAGTGATGCCCACTCCACCTCTAATTGAGAGGGGGCTTAGATGGATGGGACTCTCTTGCTTACAGTTGTAGACTTTCTCTGTTCCTTGGGATGGATGTTGACCATCATCATCTCCTTGTTAGTTGTCCAGGGTGAGTCCAATGAACTGGAGAGTAGGTATTGCCACTCTGTTGAGATTCAGGGCCCAGTTGGTACATGGACAGCCATGGGGAGAGTTGAGCCATTCACCTGATAGTCTAAAGTTGACCTTGTGAAGAGAACAGAGCAGCCCAGAAAGAAATGAGCCCCAGGAAGAGAGGCAGCCTTATGCCAGCCTACAGCTGAGATCAGAAGGAGCTGGGACCATGGAGCCTTAAGAGGAAAAGGCTTAACTCTCACAGACACCACCCGCCATCTTGCATCAACACGTGGCAATAGACTTTGGGTGAAGAAGTACCTCTTATGGTACCTTGAGTTAGACTCTTTAGGGCCTTGTGACTGTAAGCTTCTACCCCAGATAAATACCCTTTATAAAAGCCAACAGATTTCTGGTACTTTGCATCAGCACCCCTTTGGCTGGCTAATATGGGCATTATATCATTTTTTTTTTCTTCATCTTATACAGAAACTTATTTCTAAAAGCCAACCTAAGAATCTCAGAAACGTATGTGCAAACGAGATTCATTTTGTGAAATCACAGGGAATGGCTTTACTTCACAGCATGAGCACACGCCTTGGCGCTTCTCCCGGGAGGCGTTGAATTGACGGTGTTGGCATATCCTTTCCAGACAATCCAGGGCAAATGCTTTTCTCCTCCTTCCTGACAAAAGCTGTCTTGGGAAAGGCTATCAGCGTCTCACTCACGTGTGCTTTGGTTTGACTTGTGCCTTAGATCCACTGCTTTGGCTCATCCTTGGAAGGCAGAGCCTGAGCCAGCCGACGCTCTCCCTGCTCCTGGGTGAGCGCTCCAAGGCTCCTCCTGACCAGTCGACAAGTGCTCTGACGTGCGGCCGCAGCTAACCCCAAAACGCCATTTGTTCATAAAAAAAAAAAATTCAGCCGAGTTGTAAGTTTTCTTTTAACCTTTAGCAAATAGAGTGCTTTGCTTCTTCACTGAAATATGCACACATGTGCGTGTGTGTATATGTGCATCGACTTCTGTTAATATCTCACCACCTAGACTGTCTATAGTCACATATGGGTTTGACTGAAGTTTTCTGTTGCTGGTTAAAACAATGTTTATTTTTTCCTAGTTTCCCTAAATATTTCACTTTACAAACTATTTTTCTTAAAATTGCATATGGACACCGATCTTAAAACCACCAAACACCACGACTCCTCTTTTTAGCTGTCAAGATAGAGCTTATATATTTTTCTCTTGACTGAATTCAAGCTTCTCAGGAAGGAAAATAACTGCTTGTTTGCTTGTTTGTTTGAACCTCAATGTCAGCAGTGAAGAGCCTCTGACCATCTACTGTATAATATTCAAAAACAGCCTTTGAAACCCTGAGCCACATGCCTGGGTCCTCACTGACGAAGGTCCAAAGGGGCCTCGACTACAGGGTTTGTGTTTCCCCAAAGGGGACAAAACCACGGTGATCGCATGAGCCACCAACAGTTTAAAGAGGCTCATCACAGTATCAGCGTGGGGGGCGCTCCGAGCATGAAGAATTGACTGCCATTTCAAAGCATCAACCACACGGCTTTATTGTTTGACTTAGGTGTGTGTACCTCAGCGTCTTGTGCACGTGGAAATGTAATGAACAACGGACAGCCCCATTACTAATGCGTTTCCCCGTCTAAGAAAAGGCTCACAAAAAAATCAAAGCTGTCTTATTGACCCAAAAAGACAACACTGCTTTTAGGGAATTATCAAAACAGAAAGTAACCCCCAAACCCAAAATCAAGCCACTTTCCAAATCTAACAAAAATACTTCATCTTTAAAATTGTGCCCCAATATGAAACTAGCCAATTCTAAAAACCAGTTGAGTTTCAAACCAGTTCTGGGAGACTTTCAGTTTCAGGAGTGTGCCCTGCCCTCGGGGAGGGCTCTGTGTCTGCCAGGATAGCCTTGCGGCGCTAATGGGACTTATAGAAACAAATCCCCAGCCCATTAAGACAGGGTTACACAGAGAGAGATCACACTAGAACCCCATATGGGAACACTCCGCATTTATTCAAAGAGCCCCCACTTTTCCCACTGAGGCGTTTACACTCACAAATCCCTCCACATCAAGATAACCAGCAGCCCTAGAAACACAGAGCTATTGAAAGCTGCAGGGCCCGGCATTCTCTCGGGGGGTGGGGGCTGGGGGGCGTGGTGCAGGGGGAGGCTTAACTCTAGGGGAGTTCTTTGGCTTGAAAACAATCTATGTGGAGTAGCCGAGGTAAAGATAGTAACGGGCCATCTCCCAGGGCCACTGTCATGATGATTTAGACCCTGGCTAATGGGGGATGACAATAACACACAGTGGGTGCTGTTTTCTGCGGGGGTCCTCACCGTTCTCTCCGGGTATTGATGAGGCGGGGTCTCCCGCATGCCTTCCAGCTTCTGACAGCTCCTCGGCCCAGAGGGAACCAACCCTGGAGTGGGTGGGGGCAGAGCCGGCAGCAGAATTTGAAATGATTCCCTGTTCTTAAAAAATAAGTCCTGCCTCCACGTGTTTAGCAGCTAAACCTGTGTGACTTCATGAAAGTCATCACACCTGCCCGCCCCTACCCTACGTGGAGAGGTTATCTTTCTAGAAATCACCTGTTTGCAATCCCTGTTTGGCCAAACAGGTGCATTTTCTTTGTGCCTCTTTCTAGTTCACTGAATACAGGAAAACAAAGAATCCTCTATGATATGTCCCTGCTGTTTTCAAATCTTGAAACTAAACTTATTTTCAACATCTGTAATCAAATTTTTTTCTTAACCTGTGGCCAGCATCACCATGTTAGGGTGTCATGTGCAGACAAAAGAAAAGTATGAGAAACTCATAAACTATGGTTTTTTTCTCTCAACAAGTTTAAATACTTTGGAATAGATGGGGTGATGGGGGAGGGAAGCTGTGCACGCGCTCACACACACAGAGAAATTAACAAAGAAAGCACCGGAGCAGTAATTATGTGCTAAATTGTGTGGCAAAGATTATACCTGCTGTGTGCTCTATACGTGCTTTACGGAGTTCACAGGAAGACAAGACCATCATGGCTAAAGCCATCTGCGATGATTTCATTACAGCCCCACAGATCCATTTTTAAAGGCAAATAAGACGTTGGTATGAAATATTTCAAGGTTCAGCATTAGAGGGGGCTAACTTAGAGGGAAAAACAGGAATGCGAATAGCTCAGTCACTGCTAGTTTGAGTCAGAAAAAGTTCAGGCCCTGGTAAAATCCAGACCCTGCTTTACTTGGCTCATTAGTTAGCATATTGGAGGGAGGAAGTTGTACCTGCAGGATCAGTGCCTGGAAGCTATTTTACCAAGGTGTGTGCCCCCACGCTTAACCTCTCTCGTTTGCTCTTCAAATATATTAATTCCTTGCTAAAGCTGCTAAAAGAAATCTGCTGAGCCTCCTATGAATACGCAGGAGCCAGGCGTGAAAGCATGGGCCCTCCTGGCTGCCTTACCTGCATTTTACTTGCACTGCCGCCCCCTCCCCTCACCATCGCCCAGAGGAGAGAGGCCTCTGGAAGCCACTTTTCCAGAACTTCCACTTGCTGAATGAGGCTCAGCCAGTGAAAACTGCCGAGGTCACGAGCAGCGAGGGGTCTTCAGACCCCAAGGCCTGAGCTCTTGCTTCTCCAGGCAGCGCCTCCGCTCGCGGCCACGGCGGCAGGCACTCGGCGGGGGGTTTACAAACAGGGCCCCCTCTCTTCCAGCTCCACTCCTCTCTCTGCGCTGATCCCAAAACGCAAATGGTCCCGTAGCGCATCCTCGATTTTTCCCCTTTTTCATTTGGCTTTAAATCTAAGGGGGTAGAAGCCGCGGCCTCCCAGTCTCTGTTCCAGGAGAAGCTCAGGAGGCACACCTGCTCCCACCGTCTCCAAAGGAGGCCGTCTCCAAAGGAGGCCGTCCTCGGCGCCGCCAGGAAAGGAAAGGAAAGAGGGTCCCCGGGGGCCAGCAGGATGGCCTTCCGTGGGGTGCTCGGCAGCCCTGCCCACTGGAATTCCCACCAAGGATGGCTCCTGGGGTCGCTGAGAGCTCGGGGGTGGCGTCTGCATCCTCGAGGCTCCAGGCACGAGCAAGGCCCCAACACGAGAGCCTCTCGGGAGAGGCAAGCGCTCCGTTTTGTGAGGCCGAGTGACTGCTCAGGTCCCAGCCGGAGGCCAGGCCAGTCCCCGCAGCAGAGGCAGCTCGGTGGCTCCCATTCAGCACTCACGGGCAGCTTCGGCTCTTCACCCAGCCTCCTCCTAAGCCTGTTTCCTCCCCAGGCAAATGGGGCTGAGACTCCCTGCCCCAGAAGCTTCTGGAAACAACAGGTTATACCTATGAGCACCCAGCACATTCCAGCCATGTCCATCAGCTGACCAACAGGTAAACAGAAGGTGGGCTCTCAGACGCAGGCGAGCACCCGACCTTAGAGAGGAATGGAGTCGCGATTTCTACTCCGACATGGATGCGCCCTGAAGACCCGCTGAGAGCAAGAAGCCGGGCACCAAAGAGCACACAGCGTGGGAGCCCCTTTCTGTGAAATGCCCAGAGCAGGCCAGTCCACGCGGCAGCCAGCCCAGGAGCGACTGCCGGGGCTGGGGGTGGGCATGGGCCGGGCTGCTAGGGTGCAGGGCTCCCCTTGGGGCGATGAGAAGGCTGCAGACCTAGATGGTGGCGCGGGGCAGCGCAGTGCTGCAAGCATACTTAAGGCCACTGAATTGTCCACTTTAAAATGGTTACTTTTACGTTGAGTGAATTTCACCTCCGTTTAAAAGCCACTCAGCACGCTGCCCAGTGCCCTCGACGTGCTCAGGAAACGTTAGCTCAAGCTGCCTCTCCTTTCCGACGGCCCACCGTCTTCTACCTTTTTACGGATATAACTTTCCTCTAGCGTCCCCCACAGAACATCAAGAGCAGAGCCACAGAGAGAAACTTCTGGAACAGCTATTGTTAATCCACTTCTGCATTGCACAGTGCCCCAGACTTAAAGCTGGGGTCTGGCCTCCCTGCCGCCCCTCTCAGGTTCTCTGCATCTGTCCCTTCCTCTCCTGGCTCACCCTACTCGGGCATCAGAGGCACAGCCCCCACTGGCCTTCCGAGGCCCGCTCTGCCTCGGTTTCTCCCCAACACTCTGCTGTTGCATTGGCATCGGCATGGCTCCGCAAACACCCACACCCTCCTCCTCTCTAAGCACCCCGCCGCCGGCTTTCCAGGAGCCAGACTCAAATTCAAATGGCTGGGGGCATGACAGGGAATGGAGTGCAGACCCCTCGGTCCATCAAGGCGGGAACTGTGTCCCAGAGAAGGCTTACAGGTCCCTAGACCCCAACCTGCTGCCCCGGCGGTCCAGGGCCTGGCTGGAGGGGCCCTTGGGTGGCGAGGGTCTCCCGGACTCCTCCTTGGCACACGCGGTCCTGCGCACGCGGGGACAGCTGACATGGTCGGGCATTTCTGAATCCCTTGCACTGCAGGCTCCGTCCAGAATTACTGCTGGGGCTCCAGCTGCACCAGTGCAGGGACACTTTACCCGCAGAAGGGCCATTCCTCTCCCATCAGCCTCACCTCCAAAGCAATCACACTCAGCAGCAGGAGGAGCCACCAGAGGGTCCCATTTCAGGAAGAGAGCCCTTCCCCCACGCTTCGCAGGCTAACGCAAAGGGGGCTACTCCCCCTTACTCCCCTCGCTGGGTCTCAGTTTCCCCAGGGCGCCTGAGACCTCTCCTCCCGCTTGCTTCATGCCCCTGCAACGACCCACTCCATTGCCGCAGACGGCCCTTTCCTCAAGGACCCCAAGTGCTATGCGGATCCCTGGGCACCACAGACGGGGCCTGGGATTCACCCCCAACACTGGCCGCGTTCTCCTCTTTAATTCTTGTTAGTAATGTCTACTTTGACGCGACCCGCGGTGATGCCAGTTCACTGTGCTTCTCTGTGTGATTGTTTCTTTGTAAAATGGACACGGCCCATTTGCCGAGAGTTGAGGCTTTGCTGGCTTGCAGAGGGCATGATCAGGCAGGGGGGAAAGCAGACTGCCCACCTAGGCCTGCCCTTTCCCTCCCCTTGCAAAACCGTTTAGTAAACAGGAAGCCCACCACCACACAAAGCCCCCTGCCTCTCTCAGAGGCAGCCCTGGGGCTTGAGCTCTGACTCCTGGTCAGTCCAGGACAAGAACAAACCACAGCAGCTGTAAAACAGCCCGCAGCTGGGATCTTCAGATCCCAGGACAAGAGAGTTTAAATCAGAGAGAGAGAAGGCTTTGCTTGCTTGTTTGGAGAGAAGGGAAACAGGAAAGCATTACATCAGAACCTCTGCTTGCGACTGAAACGCACTGACAGGCGGAGGCCTCGAGCAGCAGTGGCCGCGTTTGGAAACCTGGATGTCCAAACTGGAGGCCACTTACATAGCCAGCTGAGCGCCAGGGACTCTGCGGCCTGCAGGGAGCCGCCAGGGCCGCTGGCGAGTGACGCTGCCCAGGCGCTCTGCCGCTTGGCTCAACGGCTGAAAATGCAATACAAGTGTTTGCATTCGTTGCTACATATTTGCTCTCTGCCCCGGAAGATATATTTTCTCCCATTAAGGTTGAAATAAACACGAAAGAAAGACGCGGCCTGTGGGGAGCCCGCTGCTAGGGCCACGCGCCGGCCAGCGGAGCCAGGGCACTGCGCACGGGAGCCTTGTCAGCGGTCTCTTCAGGGAAGTCGGAGCTGGTGCTTTCTGCACTCGCTCTCCCTGCGGCCACAAACCGTCCTCTTGCCGTCTTTTCCCAGGGCTCACAGGCAAGTCTTTGGTGGTTTGGAGAAGACCTTGAGGGAAGGGTCCTGCCTCACAGAGAAATCTCGTCTGTCCACGTTCTCCAGCGGGGACTTGTCTTTTACAGCTTTGTTTTTCTTTTAGTTAAGGAATAGCACGAGGCACTTACTGAAGCCTGTGTTTTTATGGGATGCGTTTGAGGAGGAAAAGAATTAGCATCATTCATTCTTTTAATGTTTTTAATAAAACTTGTCAGAAATCCTTTTATGTGTTGATATAAATAAAGATACTTACCCCCACAGCCAGTGGATGACGAATGGAGACGCGGAGAGGTTATGGAATTTGTCCAAGGTCATCAAGCCAGTATGCGGCGAAGCCACGACAGGAGCCAGCGAAGCCGCGTCTTTGCCGCTGCCTCCTGGCCCTGCACCGCCTCGACCCCCATCGAGGAGAGCCAGGGGCAGAACGAGAACAATCTACAAGCCCTAGGTTTACTGCACAGACACCCCTCCTTTCACATATTCAGACGACAATATGCCTTTGCTTGTATATCCTGAATTCCTTGAGTGGCTCTGTAGTTTTCATGTTTATCATTTTTTCATGGCTGCATTATCCACTGGCTGGTAATTGATCTAGCTGTTCCCCTAATGTCGGATATTGAGGTTGTCTCCAGCTTTTCGCTACTTAGAAATAATGCTTCAGTGAATATCTCTGTGTTGTGTCTTTTTTCCATTGTTTCTTTAAGACATATGACACAAATTACCAATAGCAATATACAAAATTAAAATGGTTTCAACAATCTATCTAGTAGCTTCAAAGGAAAATTCTATAAAACCTAGGAACAGGTAATTCCTGTTATTTAATTAATTTTGGAGCATGACAATTCATTTTTACAAGGACATTCTAATCCTCATACTAAAACTGTGTAAAGACATTTCAAAAAATGATTAAAACAAACATAAAAACCCAAAGAGAGAGAGAAAGGAAGGGAGAGAGAGAGAAAGCTATGATCAATTTCATTTATGAAGATTAATGCAAAAATTTTAATTAAAAAATACTATTCAAATGAATCATATAATGTATTCTAAAAATACACCACAATTAAGTAGGGTTTGTTCGAGAAAAGCAAGAGCTGTTCACTACATATATAGGTTAAAGAAGATAAATGCCATGATCATGTCGACATTAAAATATTATTTAAAAATTCAACAGTCAAAATGGATCAAGGACCTAAATTTAAGAGCTAAAACTATAAAACATGTAGAAAGAAGCATAGGTACTACAAATCTTCATGAACTTGGACTTGACAGTGGTTCATATTTATGACACCAAAAGCATAAGCAACAAAAGGAAAAAAACAAATTCGAGTTTATCAAAATAAAAAAAATTTGTACATCAAAGTACATTAGCTAGAAAGTGAAAAGACAAACTTTAGAATGGGAGAAAGCCTTTGCAAACCACATATCCAGTAAATGTTTAATGTGCAGAATATATAAAGAGCTCCTACAACTGAACAACAAAAAGACAAGCAATCCAACTGAAAAACAGGGAAAGAATTTTTTTTTTTTTGCTTGGCATGAAAAGAATTTGAATAGACATTTCTCCCAAGAAGATACACAAATGGCCAAAAAACACATGAAAAGATGCTCAGCATCATTACTCATTTGGGAAATGCAAGTCAAAACCATACTCACTACTCACTAAATTATCTACTATTTTTAAAAAGTGGAAACTATTTGGAGCCCTAGTACATTGCTGGTGAGAATGTGCAATGGTGCAGCCACTGTGGAAAGGAGTTTGGCTGTTCCTCAAAAAGTTAAACGTAGAATTACCGTATAACCATCCTTCTCACTTCTTGGTATATACCCCCAAAAATTGAAAACAGGGACTTGAACAGATATTTGTGCACCAATGCTCATCGCAGCATTATTCACAATAGCCAAAAGGTGGAAGCAACCCAAGTGTCCGTGAACAGAGGAATGGAAAAACAAAACGTGGTCACTCTGTACTATGGAATATCATCCGTCCATAAACAGGAATGAAGTTCTGATACCTGCTACAACATGGTGGGACATTTTCTTATATATATTTATCATGATAAAAAAGTCCACATGCATTCTTGATGAAGATCCTTATTAATCGAAATGAGAAGGAAATGTTTGGGAAGTGATTGAAGAAGCTGACTATATGGCCTGTGGTATTATTTTTATTTATTTTGGAGTTTTAGTTGTTACTCTAAGAAAAACTGACATAAAATACTGGAAATTGAAAATTAATATCTTTCTGAATAGACGGTATGATTGGAAACTTAGGAAAGTTCAAGAAATCAATCAAAAATAAATATTCAGAAAAATAACTGTATTCAATATATGCAAAGTATTATCTTTTTACATATATAAGGACATATAAAGTTCTGTTATATTTTCTAAATATAATTATTCCTAACAGCAATGAGAACTACATCACATCTAACATTTAACTTAATAAAAAATGCCTATGCATTCAACTCAGTGATCATATTGAAGAATTAAAAAAAAAAAAAAAAAGAACCTGGGAAAATGGAGAGGTATACCCTGTGCCTACATGTGGAAATAAGATAGTCTAGAGAAGTCTATTCTCCCCAAAAGTAACCTCTAGTTGCAAGTTTAATCCAAAGCACATTTTTCTATCCAAAAATATGCAGTTCATTTGGAAGTGAAAGTGTCCTGGGGTAGCTCAGAAAAGTTTGTAGGGGAGAATGAGCGCTTGGGTGGGTCTGCCCTAGCTGGTCAACTATAACTGCCTGGTGCTCCTGGATGAGAAACAAGTGATTTTTGGAACAAAATAGGAAGTCTGGAAATCTACCCATGCCTACTTCGGGATTTTGTAAATGTATATGATAAAAATGACATCAAATCAAAGGGGCAATACCTGGTTGTGCAATAAATAGTAAAGAGGCATTGGCTTGCCTTTGCGGAAAAAGAAAAAACTTAGCTCCCTACCTTATAACACACACAAAAATAAATTACAGATGGATTAAACTATTTTTATTGGAAAATAAAAATATAAACTAGAGGAGAGTAATTTAATTTGGGGGTAGGGACGATATTGTGGTTGTTTTAGCATAAGACCAAGACCAAAATATATATAGAAAAATAACTGATATGGCCAAAGATATCTTAAAAGACAAATGAAAAATGTGAAAAATACGTGCAACTTATCCAGTAAATGAACTATCACTACCTCTGTTACATAAAGGGCAAAAAGTCAACAAGGAAAATGCAAACAATCCAACCTCGAAATATGTAAAACACTTGAGCAGTTAGTCCCTGAAATAGAGACACAAAGGGCTAATGAACGCATAAAAGTGCCTAAGTTTAACAATAATCAAAGGAATACAAATTCAAAGAACTGAACGCCAATTTTCACCTGAGATTGGCAAAGATTAAAATGTTATTAGAAACTTCCTGGTGAAGATATGAATACAGAAGCACATCCTGCTATGTGACACTACTTTTTTTGTAGGAAAACTAACAATAACTATCAAAATTTTAAATATGCTTATCCTTTGACATGGTGATTCCACTAACAGGAATTAATCTTTTAAAATGTTCTACACATGTACAGTATTACTTTCAATACATGTATGTATAATGACATTTATTGCAGAATTTTTTAACAATGAAAAAAGGAAAGGTCCAAATTTTCCTCAAAAAGGAGTTGGATAAATTATACTATTGTCATATACTGGAATTCCATGCGGTTGCTAATGAAAATGTGGTGAATCTCTGCTGTACCTACATGCACAACTGTCCATCAATTTTTAAGTCACAGCAGAACTGGTATGAACCTTGTTTTTCTTTAAAAAGATAACATGTACTAACTGTCATACCTTCTTCTATATCCCTTCATACACATATGTACCATTAGACCTCCATGCATGTATCCATATTCACACACACACAGCTGCGTCTTTTTCCAAATGGATGCTTAAAAACTCTGGGAGAACATATAAAATCTTTTAACTGTGCATCTATGGGTTTTATGGAAATTTTTTATCTCACTTCCACTCTTTAGTTTTTGCATTGTTTGAATTATTTACAAGTAGATAGTCCTCCTATAATGGCAAAAGGGAAAAAGTATAAAGCGGTGCCAACATTTTAAAAATTAAGATGAAAAGGTCACAGGATCCGCTTTATATACAGTGCTGGACACACACTGGGCCAAACTGCTCCCAAACACATTGGCCGCTTGGCCGTGCCTGCGCTAGAGTTCGCCACATCTCACCGTTCTTTTATGAAAAATGATCTCCACGGCTCTGGTTCTAAGGACGTTGCGCCTCAGCTCCCCAGAAGGCAGAGCGAGCCTATCGAGAGTGGGATTCATCCAGAGTCCTTTCTCCTCCTCTCCCCCGAGGCTACCGCAACATGCGTCTTTCATGCCGTGAATTAGCACCTGACCTTGAGCACCTGGTGGGCAGAAAACCAAGAGCAGCCGAGCACAGTTCCAATCAGTGCGCTTTGCTTCTTATTTGTAGCGCTGGTAACAAGCTTAGTGGCAAAGGGTGTTGAGAGAATGACTAAAATTAAGCGCCTCGTGGACTCCGTAGCATTCATTGCCTGCAGAAGAGCCCCTAAACCGCCCCTCCTTCCCGCGTCCACCCCCCCCCCGCACCTGCTCTAGCTCTTTGTTCACGGGCTTCCAGCGCTCACATGGCGCACTGTCTCTCACGCCCAGTGCTGGCCGTCTGTTGCTCCCTGTCCCCACAGGAGCGGGGCTTCCGTGCGTTTCGACGCCGATGTAATCCAGGCGACCAGAGCCCGGCACACAGTAGGTGCTTGATGGCGATCGCCGGCGTGAATGCACAGCCGCTTCTCTCCCAGATGGCCACGCGTAGCTCAAAGGGCTCGTGTGAGATTTCAAGTGCGCCTCCAGGACATCAGTTTGAAAAGATTAGTACCTTTCTTTGCTCACAGTTCAGGGTCACAGACCCCAAGGCTGGAGGCCTGGTGACGCAAGCACAGATCAGAAGCTTGGCAGGATCTTCAAATCCCTGCGCAGCATTGGCCTGGCCTGGACCTCATCAGCTCCAGGGTGGAGAACTCTCCAGGACAGAAAAACACGTCTCTATTTAAAAATCTCTCCTTTTTAAAACTTGAACCTATGTTAGTCCAACATGCACCTCACTTTGACTTCTATTTATGGCCTAATTCTGCCTGCCTCCCCCCAGCTTTATGAAATGAGTCCAATTTCCTCCCCATACGGTGGGATGCACTTGAACTTCGCCATCACTGTGCTCCTGAAACGTCCCCATTCCAGGCTAATCACTCTCAGTCCTTCAAAGTGTGTGCCCTGCGTTAGCATTTCCAGACCTCTCCCCATCGCAGAGGACCGCGGTGTGGCTGCCGGCACTGTGAGGGGACCCACCCCCCTTCTTTTTAAAGGCCCTGGCACCACGGATGGTCTCAGGTAACACATGTTTTTTAGACTTTTGTTTGTTGTTTGTTAGCGATTTCATGGTACTCTTCACTCATTTTATATGTGAAAAATAAACCCTTTGCCCTTATTAGGAAGCAGACCCGGGAGGGCGGCTCGTAAAGGCTGCTCGGCCTACCCTTTGGAATGTGAGAGAGTCTGACCTTGGTATTCCAGGGAAAACGTCCTCACCAACCCAGCCAGGAAGAGTTGGGGACTCCGTAGCCGGCGGGGCATGGAGCCGGCGGCTGAGAGCACGAGCCTTCGAGGGGCAAATTCAGGCTCAGCTCAAGCCCCTGCTGTCCCGTCCCCTTGCCGTAAAATTGAGTTCATGGAGAGCGGTGGTATCAGCTGAGGACTTCATACTGTGCTGGTCAACAAAGGATGGAGGTGATGATTTCACTTGGCTTAAACGACCACGGCTCGAGACAGGCAGGGTGACAGGCAACATATTGTGTGACACCAGTGTCCACCAGCGTGGACAGCCGACGTGGCCTCAGCAGCCGTGGGACCTAGAATACCAGCCAGCCTTGGAAAGGGGTATCATTTTACAAACAGAGCAGCCGACCCAGAGGTAATTGCCCCAAATAAATTATCATCTGAAATATGGAGCTAGTTTCAAACGTTGGGAAAGAGAAATTCTCTTTTACTGTCCTCTGCATTAGGGTATTTGAGTTGGAATACTACATAGAAAATTCTCCTCCTCCAGGGCACATATCTTTCAGTCTTTTCAAGCCTCAGTGTGACGTCTGTCTTGTTATGGAGAGCCACATCACATCTTCTAAACGCATACGTGCTTTGTGATGCCAACATTACGTAGGAAATACTGCCAAAGCCTCTCTGTTGTCCTGCTGACACCGTATTTCAGCAGGTCCGGCTGCCGTGCAGGCTGAGAAGGGGGATGAAGACTCCACAAACCAAAGGGAATTTAATAGACGTATTCCTGACGCCTCTCTTGTCTTGTGGAGAGTGACCCGGAGTGACTGCTGAAAATGTATGATGCATACACAAATGTTTTGAGAATAAATGCTTAAACTATAGCTCATATCACATTCACTGGTATTAAATTAAAACCACTAGCTTCAGGGGATCTACTTCTGAAATGCACAGAATCCATAAACTACACTGTAGTTTTAGTGATTCATATTGAAAATACACCTATGCCTTTTTTAATCGAAGTGTACAAAATGTGCTCACCCCTAGGTGTTTGTATTGAAATAGTTTTCCAGTGTCCTGACATGCACACCCTACTACATGAGAGTTAACTATCCCCTCAGTCCCGGCCATGTTATGCTATTACTGAGGGGAACAGACAGTGATATTTCTGTGTAATTTCCATTCATACAGTATTAAAATGTCCATGATGCATTTTCCGTCAAAGCAAGTATCATTTTATAAAATTATTCATTATTTCCCCACATAGAGATGTCAGACATTACTAATATAATTCTCATATTATTGCACAGAACTGTCTTTAGGCGAAAAGACATTTCCTTATGCTGAAGCACAAAGTGTTTTGTTAAGCCTATTTGGGAGTAACCAGGCTGAGTTTCTGTTTGTTTTTAATCCATGCATGTGTGGACTTATTGCTACTGGGAGGCTTTTTACCTTTTTTCTTTTTCTTCTTAGTTACCCTAGAGGCAAAGAAATTGAAGAACATAATTATATGAAGATACTTTATTTCCCTGATTTTGTAACACTATTTATGAGGGATTTTCACCTTTGCTATATGTGAAAGGGCAAGTTCCTGCACCTGGCCTTAGTAAGTCTAACTTAGAAGGTCTAGAATACGGCTAAGAACTCCACATCGCTGATGAGCAACCAGCTTTTTGGACACGTGGTGGGCAAGTCATGCTTTGAGAAATATTATTAAGTATATTAATACTACTTGCATAAATCTATGGTCAATATAAATTCATTTTCCATTTTTAAGATGTCACTGAGCCAATCAAGTCTTATAGGTTTTCACTCCTCTTACAGCCTGTGACTTTCCATCCATCCATCCACCAATCCACCTATCCTTCTATCCATCCAACATCCATCCACCCATTCTTCCATCCACCAGTCACCCATCCATCATCCTTCCACCCATTCATGCATCTACCCATTCTTCCATCTTTCCATTCAAATATTCATCCATCCATCCATTCATCCATTACCCTCCTATGGCACTTTGGTATTGTTTATGAATTCCAAAAATAGATATTGGATTGTGTTTGTAAACTGGTCTGTTCCTTTGGGCATATTAGATTGTATTAGTTCAGAGGTTTCACTTTTACTTTATGAAATCTAGATTAGGGCTTTTATTTGACCATGTCATTAGGGCAACTTGGTTTGAATCCCTGCATACAGCTAGCCTACAGCTGTGTTGTATAGACGGATGCTCAGTCAAAGACAGGGAAGTAAATACATGGAGAAGGAGAACACAGAGGAATGGAGACGGCTCCATAGACACGGCAGAGGCCCGGGGAAGAGAGGTGAGCCTGATAGTCTACAGCTGGCCTTGTGAAGAGAGCAGGGCAGCTGGGCCCAGAAAGAAATGAGCCCCAGGGAAAGTGATGAGCCTTATGCCAGCCTATATTTGAGATTGGAAGAAGCTGGGACCACAGAGCCTTAAGAGAAAGGAAGAAGGCTGAACCCTCGCAGACATCGCCCACCATCTTGCGTTAACATGTGGCAACAGACTTTGGGTGAGAAAGTACCTCTTATGGTACCTTGAGTTGGGCTCTTTAGGGCCCGGTAACTGTAAGCTTCTACCCCAAATAAATACCCTTTATAGAAGCCAACAGAGTTCTGGTACTTTGCCTCAGCACCTCTGTGGCTGACTAATATACCTCCCATCCATATTTTAGCCATTTTTGAAGAATTATTATGTATCTTGGCATTTGGAAATGAAAGAAAGACAGAATCCGTATCCTGAAGGGACTCAAAGACTTAAGAAGAATTCATAATTATGTGTTTTGTCTCCTTTTGCCTGTTACTGAAACTCTAAACCAGGGCTTCTTAACAAGGGGTTCGTGAGCTCAAATTGAAATTCAAAAGAACCATTCTTGTGGGGACGCGTTGGTGCAAGTGTGATGTATTTATTAAATAATACACAGCATAGTGTGGACTTAGTAGGGGTCTGTGATTTTCACCCGACTCGCAAAGGGGTCCATGGAACAAAAAAGGTGAAGAACCCTTGATCTAAACTATGCTCTGATTTAAACAGACAAATGACACAAAACAAACAAAACAAAAACAAAAGTCTTATCAACTTCATTTGAATTACTTACTATAACTTCTACCCATATGTTATTAATGGTTAAACTGAGAGGTTACACTGAAATTATAATGAGAAGATCTTGAGGGAAAAGCTCTCCACATTGTTCTCTCTCTCTTTGCTGCTCACACACACACTTGTGCCTGTGCAGCTATGGACGTGTCAACTCCAGTGAAAATCCCCAGCTCTGCATCTGACCCATTTAGAATCAAACGGTAAGTATCCCACGGAAGATGGCAAAGCAGGGAGTGGCAGGCGGCACTCTTCCTCCAGAAGTGGCGGGAAAACAGGCAGGAAGATGCAGGGGAAGCCTCAGGGCTGCAGGACGATCAGAGCAGATGGCCAGAGAAGGGAGGGCTGGCCGGGCACCGGGAAAGCAGCAGGGCAGCAGGGCGATCAGCACGGGCGGCTGGAAGGCAGGGGCCTAGCCAGGCGCCAGGGGCCTGAGAGGGAGCCCTTTTAAATTTTTTTGTTTTTTCTTTCTTTACTCCTCTTCCTTTTTCCCTTCCTTTCCCCTTTTCCTCTTTTTTCTTCTTTTCTCTTTTCTTTCCTTTTTCTTCTCTTATTTCTTTTTTCTTTTCTTTTTTCAGTTAAACACAGGCAATTCTGATGATTTAGAATAAGTGGAACCAAGTGTCAAAGAAAAGCCTTAACATAAAACCAAACAAAAACAAAACCCAGGCAAGCGAGAGAAACTGAACAACAGAGCAAACCCATCAGGATAAACAGATGCCTAGACGTCAATAAAAATTATAAGCCATGCTAAGAAACAGTATGGAATATTTAGTATGGAAACAAACTAAAAACTAAAAAGCCAGAGGACATGCAGATTTGGAGCAACTGATCAAAGATGTCTGCACAAATTTCCTAAATCAATTCAAGGAGATGAAAGAAGAGATAAAGGATATTAGGAAGACACTGGGTGAGCACACAGAAGAAATTATAAACATATGTAAAGAAATAACAGATCTTATGGTAATGAAAGGCATAATAGAAGGAATTAAAAATACACTAGAATCTCACAACAGCAGATTTGAACAGGTAAAGGAAAGAATTAACAAATTAGAAGATAGGACATGTGAAGTGGAACAGAGGAAAAAATGGAAAAAATTGAGCATGGACTCAGGGAATTGAAAGAGAGCATGAAATGCACAAACATACACATTATACATTTCCCAGAGGCAGAAGAGAAGGGAAAAGGGGCAGAAGGACTATTTGAGGAAATAATGGCTGAAAATTTCCCAACTTTTATGAAGGACGTGGGTGTACATGCCCAAGAAGTGCAGTGTACTCCAAACAGACCAAACCCTAACAGATCCACTCCAAGACACATAGTAATCAGATTGTCAAACGCCCGAGAGAGGAACCTGGAAGCAGCAATAGAAAGAGATCCATCACCTATAAGGGAAGCGAGGTAAAGTTAAGTGCTCACTTCTCATCTGAAACCATGGAGGTGAGAAGGCAGTGGTATGACGTAGATAAGGTGGTGAAAGAGAAAAACTGCCTGCCAAGAATCCTGCATGCAGCAAAACTGGCCTTCAAAAGTGAGGGAGAGATTAATATATTCACAGATAAACAGAAATTGAGAGAATTTGTCAATAAGCATCCTGCTCTTCATGAAACACTAAATGGAGTTCTGCAGGCTGAAAGGGAAAAAATAAGAGAGAGGTTTGGAGGAGAGTGGAGAAAGGAAGATTATTAGTAATGGTAACTAAAAGGGTGAAAAGAGAAACAAAAATAAGATATGTCATATAGAAGCCTAAGGGTAAAATGGCTGAAGTAAGAACTGCCTTTACAATTTTGACACTTGAATGTTAATGGATTAAACTTCCCAATTAAGAGACACAGATTAGCAGAATGGATAAAAAAAAACATGACCCATCTATATGCTGTCAACAAGACACTCACCTTAGACCCAAGGACACAAATAGGTTGCAAGTGAAAGGTTGGAAAATGATTTTTCACGCTAACAGTAACCAGAAAAGACCTGGGGTAGCTATACCAATATCAGAAAAAAATAGACTTTAAATGTAAAACTGTGGTAAGAAACAAAGAAGGACACTTCGTATTAATAAAAAAGGCAATACACCAAGAAGAAAGAACAATCATAAATATTTATGGACCTAACTTGGGTGCCCCAAAATACATGATGCAAACACAGGCAAAACTGAGGAGAGAAACAGATGCCTCTGCAGTCACAGTGAAGGTCTTTAACACAGCACTTTCAGAAAGAGACAGAACATCTAGACAGAGGCTCAGTAAAGAAACAGAGATCCTGAATAGTACGTTATAGAACTAGACCTAACAGACATATACAGACATGGCACCGCAAAACAGCAGCACTCACACGTCATTGTCCAGGATAGACCACATGTCAGGTGACAGAACAAGTCTCAATGAATTTAGAAAGTTTGAAATTATACAAAGCACTTTCTCTGACCACAAGGAATGAAGCTGGAAGTCAATAATGGGCAGAGAACTGGAAAATTCATAAATATATGGAAGTTAAACAACATACCTTTAAACAATCAAGGAGAAAATTGCAAGAGAAATCAGTAAATATCTCAAGGTGAAAGAAAATGAGGACACAACATATCAAAACATATGGGATGCAGCAAAGGCCACGCTGAGAGGGAAATTTATAGCCCTAGATGCCTTCATTAAAAAAGAAGAAAGAACTAAAACCAAAGACCTAACTGCACATCTGGAGGAACTAGAAAAAGAACAGCAAACTAATCCCAAGGCAAGCAGTAGGAAAGAAATAATTAAGATTAGAGCA
>JAQZBX010023041.1:0-31113 GCA_029593785.1 Cabassous unicinctus | reverse complement strand
GCTAAGCTTTTTTTTTTTTTTTAAAGAAAATAATAATGCTCCAGAGCTCTTATATTTGTTACTAAAACTATCAGGGTTTGAAAACCTTACTCAGTTTCTTATCCTAAGAGAGAAATTGCCTTCTATTCACTCAGAAAGCTTACGTTGCACTTTATTCCTAAACTGATTCAAAACATTTGAAATAAATAATCTTCTAGGACATCCTAGCAGCAACTAAACAAAACAAAACAACAACAACAAAAATCTTATATACTCATTTGTATTGACAATTGTATGGACACTGTGCTCAGTATGTTTGCTACTTCCAAAAGAGTGAACCAAACATATATGTGTGTGAGTGTGCAAGTGTGTGTATGTGTATGCGTACATATGCCTTGTGTTCACTTTGCATGTTGGTAAATACTTGCTTAGTCCATGTCTGAAGTGACGGGAAAATCATATCAAACCTAACCAGAGAACAAAGGAGTTTACCAAAGTAAGCTGGAATCAGGGATAAAAGTCTTATCCACACTGTAGCCATCCAACCACAAAGAGTAGAACATTTTGTGATATATTTTTGGACCTTTTTTTTTTTAGATATTAGAAGCTCAAAGATTGACAGAAATTCCAAGGTTTTTTTACGCCTTTTAAAGCAGTTGAATCATTAAGTCTATAGACATTGTCTGAGCATTTTCCCCAGTACTATGGAGTAAGGCAATATCAGAATTAATATAAAATTTTGTTTAAAGTCTGCCCTGTACCTCTTTGGCCTCTTTAGTTTGTTTTTCTATACCACCCTTAAGACTTACACATAAACACCCTTTCTGACACCATATAAATACTGGTAACTCAAAGCTATACAAATTATTCCTAAGACATTCCCTATTATCACTCTTTAAAACTAAATTGTAGGCTCTCTCTGCCTAGAGGAGCCCACACCAAATCTTGGTGTGTATTTCCATCTTTTTCTCCCATTTCTCAGCAAGCTCTGTTCTTTCTCCCATTTCTCAATAAATTCTTTTTACTGACCTGAAAAAAAAAACAAAAAAATACCTAAATTGTAGCGGATGTGACTGATCTATGATTGCATTTGTATCAATACTAGTCTGTGTTTTCAGCTTTTGAAAAGAACTAATTTTTAAAGCAAGGGATTTAGAATTTAGCAACTTAAGAGTCTGATATTAGAGTGAATAAAACGTGTCCTGTACCTTTTAATATGTAAATCTACTGAAATCCAGCCCTGGACTTGTGAGGGGCTCCCTGCTTATTACTTTATGACATTTCCAGACTGAAGGTGCAGGAGGGGCGCACATTAATTTGTTTTATGTTTGACTAGAGACGCTTCCCATAACTATTAGAGCCGACTTTGGGCCCGCTTCATTTTAGAGTTGTTGTCAGTCATTTGAGAGTGATATGCCCTGTGCCTGGGAAGAATAAACACATCATATATTAGGTAAAGCTTTGATGCATGGGGGTTGCTGAATGCCAGCACCTCTTTCTGAGGATGGGAAAAATCAGAAGGTGGGGACGAGATCAGGGTAGGTAGGAGCTTTATCCACTGGAGTCCAGCAAGCCTTCCCAGAATGCTCCAGCTCAGAAAGAAATGTGGGGGCAAAGCCAGTGATTGTCTTCTTTTTACGGTGGTTTTTGTTCCAAAAAGAGGAGTGGGATCAGGGGCACGTACGGTTGGTTTCTCTCTCTAGGTACTGGACATTGAAATTAAACAAAACATGAACTGATCTCACAGGTTGTTTTGGAACATTTCTATCACAACCACTTTTGGCAACTGGCTGATTTCTCAGAATCAGCATCTGAATCCCTACATTTTGCCTTTTGATGCTCTCCAACGCTCCATTTTACACGTTTTTGAAAATAGGCTTTTTAACAACATCAAAATTTGGTTTTAGAGAGCAGGCAAGTAATTTTTGTTTAAAAATTAAATCCCTTTTACTTCCGCCTTTCCCTGGAGCACCAGAACGAATTAGTAATCCACTAATAAGATTTCAAGTTGGGAAGTCAATGAATTGCAACATTATTTAGTGAGATTTCTCAAAATTTCAGAAAAAGGACGTTTTACCCAGAGGGATGTATTTGCTTTTTCCATATGTTCAACATCAATTTGCTCTGGCTTCTCAGTGCTTCATCTTGAAGTGATTGTGTGTTAGCCCGATTTGAACACAGGCATTTCCAGTCATGCCACAGCTGGTTTTCATGCTAGACTACATGATTCTTATTGAGAACTAATTATTTCATCCAGCTTTAATACTCTTTAGAGTCAGGAGAATCTCAATGAATGATGATGGGCATATATTATTATCTCACAGGTGGTATTAAGCAGCCGTATCTCAAATCCTAATTGTATTGCCACTCAACATCCCTCTCACTGGGTCCTGTACCTTCAGGAATGTTCTCCTCTCCTTTTCTATCTTGTTATCTTGGTTAAGGAAAGACATGCTGCCGGCTTTCTTTGCCTTGTGAATGAGCCAAGGGAATTCCGTTGGTTAAAGGAAGAATCTGTTTATGAAATTACAAATCTCATATTGTTCTCTCTGTGGCCACAAATCTGAGCCTTTGGAATGGACTCAGTCACACTAGAGAGCCACCTCTCTTTTCTGTTGTTTGCCTGAAACAATTCAGAAACCCATGGTTTTTATTTAGTTAAAAGAAATAAGGAAAACAGAGTCAATTGAATTCAATGAAAATGTTTTTAAATATGAATTTGGTCTATGGTATAGACATATATTTAAAACAAGGAGAATATAAATGTTTTTATAAATTTAAATTAACCCAAAACTATCAGGGAGGCACAAATGGTAAAAAAAAAAAAAAAAAAAGCACTTAATGTTTACAATAAATAAAAACTAAAACAAAACGGTTTCTGCCCTAGAAAAATGGGAAAAAAGTAAGACAGTAGAGAAGCCACTCTTGCATTTGAGTTTCAACCTCCTGGGAGATGAACCAAGACTAGTGGTTTCTTTTCCAGAAGCCTAGACTCTTAATTCATCATGATTATTAAGTAAATATTATTGCAAATTTCATCCTAAGGACTTCTCCATATTGGTTATTTAGGGTTATCCTGAAATATCTGAAAGGCAAAGGGTTAAATCATCTACTTTAAAGCACATAACATCTATGTGCCTGTGTGTAGCATTTATGATAACAGTTAACATTTACTTAGCTCTTATATCATGCCATCTACTGTACCAAAGACTTTTGCTAGCATTTCATGTCCCTAACAACCTAGGTGTGGTTACTTTTAGCAATATCCACTTAGTCATTTAGTTTTGGGAAATTAGATAACTAAAATAAAATGAAGATGTCCATGAATTGCTCTCTACACTGACATATTCTTATCAACCTTGCCAATAAGGTTTTATCAGCTTCAGGCATAAGGCAAATCTATCTTATTAGTGTGAAAACTAATGAAAGATCATCCTGACAATGATAATTAATTGTGGTTGTTGACAAGGACTCAGTTCCTTTGCACTCCCTTTTCTGTTGCTCTTTTTCAGTCTTTCAGTTCTCCTCTCTCAATTAGACATATGGAAAGTGCGGCCCTCCCCTTGGAGAAAGAAGCTTTTAGATTAATCATATTATCTTAAGGTTCCAAATCTCCATGCCTGTGTGACCTTTCTTCCTTTAGAATCCATTATCTTAAACTATCACAATAATCCTGGCTTTAGGGAGGGAGAGAGGGAAGAGGAATCAAACCTAATAGATGGCAAATAAGATTAATCTATGATCTAAGTGCCGATTACACTTGGCCCTGCCCTTGAACACCCAGGTGTAACCTTGAAATTCACATCCGCTAAGACACTGCAATTGGATTGAGTGTCCCTGAAGGCGTTAGGGGCAGCTGGCCAAACTTTACCCATTACTCCCCAGCGAGCTTACCAGCCCTCTCAACCTCCAACTCTTTTCACTTGTGGAATTTGGCAGCTGTGCTTTTTCATGTTTGTTTTGGGATAGTTCACATTTTTTAGATAAAATACTTATTTTGGGTCCTTGATTTTTGTTTGTCAGAGCAACCGGCCATGGAGGGAATGAACTTTTACCTGGACCTCACAAGAGGAAAACAAATGATCCAGCTTCTCAAAATCTGATAACTGCACCAAAATAAATTCAAGTCTTTGCTTCTTTCAAAACACTGACATACTGATCCCTAAAACTACATTTGTTTAAGAACAACCAAGAGGAGGAAAAAATCCCCCTTGTAACATTTGTCTTCTGAACTTTGAGCTGATTATTTTTCTTCCACATGGCCTGAGGTCTTAGAAAGGACACCCTCTTGGTAAGAGGGAACATGACATCCGAAAGTCCAAGCTACTGGTGAGATGGACAGGAAAAAGGATTAAGCTTCGAGAAAGCAGCTTCAGCCAAACAGAAATATCCCTGGGTCAGATAGAGAGAAGGGAAACAAAATGATAATTCATTCTCATTAAATGTTGGCACTGTCTCTTGAAATTCAAAGGTGACCAGCTAGAAAGCATGTCCTTTCATCATGAAATTTTCCAGTCCAGATCGCAGCATGTATGTAAACTATGCAAGATCGGATCAAATTAAGCCCAAAATTAGAGTGAGAAGAAGAGTTAAGTCTAAACAAGGAAAATACACATAGCCTTCAAAAATATTAAAAGTATAACATATAACCATTTCTTCTAAAAAAGATGACTAAATAAAATATGCCAGGGATACCTATCAGGGATTACTACATTTTTTTTTCACTTAGTACGTCTATTAAAACAGTTCTAGAAATAAAAATTTTCAGGAACCGCTTTTTGGAAGCTATTTTTTTTGGAAGCTCAATTATCTTGAAGACATGGCTGAGACCAGATCCTGCTTCTAGATGAGCTCTGTGATCTTGCTCTTGTTGCCTAACATCCCTGAGTCTCAGTTTGCACAAATGTGAAAAGGAATATGGAACTAACTCTACATCTATCCAGGGTTGAGAATCCAATAATTGTGTGTATAAAAGTGTGCAATCATGGCTGGTAGTTTGGGTGGAATCCCAGCCTGCTGATTATTAGCTTTGTGACCTAGGGAAAATTGCTTAGCCACTCTGGATTTTAATTTCCCTACCTCAAAGTGGGCATATTAAAAGTAGTTACCTTAATTTCCCTACCTCAAAGTGGGAATATTAAAGGTATTTACCTTTTAATGTTGTTACGGGGCTTAAATGGGTTAAAACAGATAAATTGCTTAGATGAGTGTCTGATTTTAATAAATCCTTTATAACTGTTTGCTGATCTTGCTCTTGCTGTTATCATTATTAGTATCCTTTATTTTTCCGCCTTGTTTTGGCTGTGAACTAGGGAACACTGGAAAACAACATTAAGATTGGTTTTGCTAGATTTTTGCAAGGATCACGCAAGGGGAGAAATATCAAAGAAATGAAGGAGACTGGAAGCTCTGGTAAAGACAAAGGATCCAGGGCTCCTTTCTTGTGTTTGCTAGGACAGTGGCATTTTGACTGAATGGAGCAGCCCTCCTCAGCTGTCCGGGGAGGGCTAACTCACACCTCTGCGGGAGCCTCATGCCATTAAGTCAGGGAGAGTAATGAAATTTCATTTAATTTGTCAGGAAGAAAGTGCTAATGTTAAAAGGCATTTAATAAAAAAGGGAGAGATTCTTTGAAAGGGAGTCCTTAAGTAATTACTTCAAGTGTCCTAGGCCTACTCACCAGAATATTTACATTAGCGTCTTACAGCGCCAGTGTGTAATTAAATTAGTGCAGCATTTACATTCAGTGCCTTTTTTTTAAGGAACTGTGATTTTATTAATAATCCTCCTTAAAAGAGACAGAGAGCGAGAGAAAATGACTTGACCTAATCAAATCAGATTTTAGTGGCTTTTTGAATTCTTACGGAGAGAATCGCTGAGTTAAAGTTGTGAGTGTGTGTGTGTGTGTGTGTGTGTTGGAAAGAAGAGCCGGGGGCCAGGATGGAGTGGATCTGCTCCCTCTTCAGTTCCCCTTGGAATGATGCCATCTTTTATCTACTCAGCCCTGACGTGGAGAAGGCAGGTCAGCAGCTACGGACTGTCAGCATAGCGCAGTGGATCCCCTCGTCTAGTCCCGTTCTCTTTCCAAGTTGTCTGGGAGGAGAGGGGGAATATGGATGAGTGAGTGAAAGGAAGGCCTTGTGAAGCGTGTGAGGCAGGCTCATCCCTCATCACCCCTCCCTGCGTGCAGGGAGAAGCTCAGCGCTATCACCCGCAATAGCCAGAAGAGATAACTGGTGCTCCAGGAGGCGGGGTGGCCCGTGGGACCTAGGCAGCATGGATGCGTACTTCTGAAACCCGTGCACATTGGGGAAAATAATCTAAAACCATTTCTTTGGAAGTCATCTGCTGCCATTTTGCAAATTAATTTTGGAAAACATTATCACGAGTGAGTCTGCGCACCAACATCATGTGAATGTTTTACCTTTGTGTTTCACCAGGCCTGCCTTTCAAGGAGACAGTGTGAGTGTAGTGGCAAGAACAAGGTTGCTGAGTCGAAGACAAAATTGGTGAGATATATGCATATGACATAGTTGTAGATAAAGCTCACATGGTTGATTTGAGGATGAAATAAGGTTATCAGAAAAGTTATAAACTCTAAAGTGCTATTAACTCTAGCTACTGTTGAAACTGTAGCTGGAGTGAATTTATTAAAAGGCAAGTCTGATCACATCACTCTCCTTACTATGATTTGATGCTTTCCATGGCTTTTAGAAGAAGCCCAAACTTCTCAGTAAGCTATGCATTGCCTCTGCTAATCTTCAAAAGTCTCATCCTTCTACTTTTTTGTGTAACATTGATGTAATCTAAGTTTCTTTAAAAAATTTTTTTTAAGTATATTAAAAAAAAAACCTCTCATCTTTCATAAATGGACTCTTCAAACTATCAGGGCTTCAATATACAAGAGCTCCTTCATCTCTGGTCCTTCGTCTACATTTTTTCCTCTCTCTAGAGCTGGGCTGCTCGATATATTAGCTGCTAGGCTCATATGGCTAGCTATTTTAATACTCTTTCATCAATGGTAACAAAGATAGCTATTGTTAAAAAAAAAATAGTACAATTATAAAGAACAATAGTATCATTAATTGTAACAAATATTCCACACCAATGTAAGGTGTTGGTGGTAGGGTGGTATATGGGAATCCTGTATATTATGCTTGATTGTTCTGTAAACTCACAAAATCTCTAACAAAAAATAAAATAAAAAATAATAAAATAAAATAAAACAATTAAAATTAATTAAATACATTTGAAATAAAATAATTAAAATTAAACAAGATTTAAAATGCAGTTCTTCAGGTGAACCAGCTGCATCTCAAGTGCTCAGTAGCCATGTGTGGCTAGTGGCTACCATTTTGGCCAGTGCTGCGATGGACCATGTCCATCACTGCAGAGAATTCAATTAGACACTGCTGGTCTACAGTGACCTTCTCCACCCTCTGAAGCCATCATTCACGTCTCAGCTTACATGGCCCCCAATCCCACTGCCTTAAACAGGAGTTAGGTTTTCCTTGTCAGTATTCCACCAATGGAAGTTGCCTGTGTGCGTTTCTGAGTTTCCTGTTCGACCATGAGCTCAATGAAGTCAGGGACTAGTCTCCGGTATTGACCGGCATTCTATTGTGCTGATAGAGAACATTTAATAGTAAAAGCATTCTCTGAGCCTTCTGTAGTAGGTGCTATTCTCAGCACTCGATATGTATACTCTCTTAATGCAGAAGTACATTTATTTCACTCAACACAAAAGTGGGTAAAAGTGGGTACTATACATTAATCTCAAGACTGTAGATGAAAACTCTGAGGCCCAGAGAAGTTAAACCACTAGCCGTGGTGTCATGGCTATTGGGAGGGATGTTGGAGTATAAGCCCGGGGAGCCTGAGGCCAGCTCTCATCCTCTGAACTTCTCTGTCTCTGGCACTTGCACAATTTTTATTGAAAGAATGAAGACAGGCCCATGAATAGGTATGATAATAGACAGTAGTTACTCTTTCACAGCATCAGCATGCTCTGAAATTGCACCAATTTCCCCACCGGCCTGACTACCCACGGTATTGTTTTCTTTTAATAAATGCTTTGTGCTGTCTCACTCCAGGCTTAATTGTACTGTGACTCTAAAAGGCATATTATACCCACTCTACAATTAAGAAAACTAAAGTTTACAGAGGGTAAGCAACATGAAATGCTTTCTTCCTGGAATGTCAAAGTAAGGCAGTTTTGACGAGTCATCAAGCAACATGGCGCAAATGGTCAGGGTATATGAGCCATCAACTTTGATTTTCCTTGACTTTAATGTCTTAGTTTCTGACTGTCCAAGTCATATTAATTGACAGCTCATTTTTTGTCCATACTTGCATGTGGTACTGATAGCATTTGTTAGATAATGAAATCACTAGATATTGTTTTCCACAAATTAAGACAATGTCAAACCTTAGGCCTTCTGACTACTGTATCACTAGAGTTATTAATAAACCAATGCTAACATACTATTTTTATTATTACTAGCTCAGATTAAATGCTGAAACCTCCCCAGAAAGGGTTTTTTCTTCTAAACAGCAAATTTATTTTCTGCAATATTTGGGTTAAATGAGAGTTTCACTGTGAATGCTCCTTTAGACTTTGTCTTTCTGCTGTGTTCAAATACCTTGGTAAATATGAAAATCTAGAATACATAGAACCCCCAAAAGGACTACATTCTACTTTGTTAAGACCCCAAAACATCAAAATGGGAAATGTTATAGTCTTAATTTTGTACACCCAAATTTAAAAGCTGACATTTTTGCTAAATATCAGATAAGCAATATTCTATGAATTTTTACATGTATTGACCCTCTCTCCCTGGCAAGAGATCTATAAGATTATGTACTGTCATTATGCTTATTGTACAGATCAGAAAACTGAGGCACAGGGCAATAAAAACTTGCCCAAATCCTATAGCCAGTAAGTGGCAGAACAGGATTTGAATTTATGCAATCTAGTTTCAGAGCCCATTTTCTTAAATACTGCCCTTTATCATCATCATTTGATACAGGCATATCTACATAAATGCATACTAGAGTTTAGAGGGACTTTTCTCAGAAGCAGAGAAATTAGAAAGACTCTCCCATGTTTTTATTTGAGGATGGCATCTACATGACAAACACAATTTGAATTGTCAACACAGATTATAAAGGAGAAAAATTGGTGTCAATATCTAAATAGGAAAATAAAAGAAGGGATTTTTGGAAAATTTGTCTCTCTAATTTGATTGAGGAAAGCACCTAGTTAGATAAAGAGTAATATCAGGGAGCAAATATTTTATAATCAATTTTGTACTTTTTTTTAAAACTCTGTAGTATAATATCTCTTTTGTTCAATAAGAACAAAAGCTTAAGTTACAGTGTAGAGAATTTGTTGAAGTTTGGTCATTGAATATCATGTGTATTTGGCTACTTTCTAATTGTGGTCCATATAAAACCAAATTTACTTTCTTTCCGAAACACGAAGATTCAAAAAAAAAAAAAAAACAGTACAAATAGGGTAGCTTAAAAATATGTTCACAATTTCATATTAGCAGCAGGTTCAATCAAAACCCAGATGTAATTCTTTCCCAATCATAAAGACTAAATGACATTTTACAAGTATATAGATTGTATCCATTCTTGAAAGCTATTTTTAAAGAGCATACAGCGGTTCACCCTGGTGTTTGGCGGTCTTAGTTACTTAGCAGGATTGACCGAAGATCCCATCTGATTGGCTCAGCTGTAATCTGTCCTTTAGATGGGAAGGAATCGAAAACCCAGAAGCTCCTGAAAAAGTCAATTCAAGTGAAAAGAAAACACATCCCTGCTATTGTAGACCTTGAAGTAGTTGAAAAAAGATGATAGGTCTTTTTGACTCTAAAGCTCTTTCTAAGGCAGGGGAGAAAACAACAGCAGACCACTTTGCTTTTTGAAAGAATGCTTTTTGAGAAAAGCAGCATTCCATGGAAGGACATAAAACAGCTAACGCCCTGAAATGCAATTAAAAACAATAGCTGACATTATTTAGAGTTAAATCACTGGCAGGGAAAACAGCGAATGACCAAAAATCATGTTTGTGGCATTAAATATATATATATATATTGAAATGGGGGAAGCAGATTCAGAAGAAATGATTTGTAAGGATGTGGTTAAAACTATTTATATACTGGGTTCTATTTGTTTTACAGCCAGTGGTCCACGGACAGCATGAAAGGTTATCTTTGACAAGGTTTTAGCTATTATTTTCTTCCAGTGAAATGGTATTTCTTGAGAAAAAAAGGTCTTTGGAACAAAATAACAATAAATCCTGATTTAGATACATAAACCTGCCATTGATATCACATAATATCAGTGTTCTTTCTCACTCGATACAGGCGTTTTAAAGATAAATGGTAAAACTGAACTGGAAATCCATCTGGCCGGCTGCCTGCTCTAATGAATAACCCCACTTTGGCTCCTGCAATGTAAGCAGAAAGTTCTCTCCCGGCCTCTTTCGTCTGTCATGAATCTACAAGACAGCCGACATAATATCTGGGTGACAACGGTGCGCTAACAGTGCAGTGACTTCCATTTTCTTTGCTTTCTATTGATTTTCACTTAATAACTGGCGAAATACTAAACGTCCGCCCTGAGTACCTAATAAATCCTGCCTGAGCTTTTTATTGAGGAGAATTTAATAAAAACAACCATTGCGGCTGAGGGATTTTTCTTCTGGACAGAACATAGGGGTAGGGGACAGCGGGGTTGGGGCAAGAGGAAGCCATTTGATTTTTTTTTTCCCCCAGGGGACTTTCTCCCCTTCGGAAAAGCAGCGCTGTCGAGGCTGCCTGTGTTTGACCCGGGTTCCTCCCAGAAGCAACCGTAAGCTTCACATGCAGGTTAACTGGCAAATGTGAGGAAAAGTGGTCGCATGGGGCTTTGTAAAGACCAACTTTCTGCTCCTCTGGTGTCCCCTGATAACTGATTTCAAGTTTTGGCCAAGCACTCCTTCACTGCTCTCAGTGGCTGTCAAAAACCTGTAAGAATATGCATTTTACTATACTATTCAATGCTTGCTATATATTTGATCCTAGAAATGCCAGCATCATGTGACTATTGGAGCTCTTGGATGTGTCTAACAGAATTTTAGATGTTATAAGAAAGGGGCACATAAAAGTTAGTCTGTTTAATGCTATTTGGCCACTTGCATGTTCACCTGGGGCAATCAAAAAGCAAGAGCTCTCCTTGTGACTGTTTAAAACCCAAAGAAAAGTAGAAATCATGGGCTAAGACTTTGCAGCCCATACCATTTTCCTCTGCACAAACTTCTAAAACAACTTCCATTGTAGATGTTTAAGAAAACATCCTTATTCTGTAGCATGGTCTTTACGAAACATTTCACAACTTATGACTTCCTTGCCCTTTCCTCTATATTTTAATTGATCTCGATCTTGAGGCTAATTTCAAATCACCGGGCTTAGTGAACAATATTTTAGAATCTCTTTACCTATGTACATTTATTCTATTACCATTCTCAATAAAATTTCTAATGAAGGATTCACACTTTTAGAAAATGAAAAATCGAACCTATTTGAAATCAAAGATTTTTTTTTTTTTTTTTTGGCAAAACCCATAGATTTGAAGTTTAGATATCATTTAGTCATGTAAAGCTATGCATGACTCAATCACTGGTCAAGAGCTACACCGCAGCTTTTCATACAGCATATGGGGAGCGGGCAGTGGTGAAATAGTGCAGGCTTCCTGTCAAAATAATCTATATGAAAATTGTGGCTTTCCCTCTTCTGAGGTTTGGTTACTTTGTCTATGAAATGGGGATACTGTTGCCTAACTAGCATAACTGACACCACCTCAACAAAATTCAATAAATATATGGGTGCCCAACAAACGATATTGATTTGGATCACCAAGTTTCCTCAATAAAATGAGTAGCGGTCAGTAAATCCAGCTAGGGTTTGAAAACAGCCAAAACCCCAAAAGAATCCTTTTCTCCTCCCTTTGAGATGCAATATGATATTGTTATAAGTCTGTTACCTCCACAATTTACAGCTCTCTGACATAATCCCTCCGGGCCTCAGTTTCCTCATCACTGAAATGGAACAAAGATCAAAGTTTTTGCAACTGTGAATGGAGTTAATGCATATTAAGGGCACAGAAGACTGCTCTGAACATAGAAACACTACAAATATTTACTTCGATTATTCATAAATGCTGCTCAAGAATAACGGAAATCAAGTTGTATGTTTTTACAAAGGGGAGCCTCCCACCCATTATCCTCATGATGAGGCTTTCCCTTAATTTAGACACCTATGCAGAAACCCCCCTTTTTCTCTGTGGATATTGAATCCTTTCTGTGTCCAGTTCTTGCTGAAAATAAAAAGGAAGTAAAACATTTTAAATTTTATTTTTCTGATCCATTTGTTTCTCCTCTTTTCCAGAGAAGTTTCTTTTTTAGATTCTTGTGAAACCTTGTCTATTCTCTCCTCAGTAGAATGTTTTAGTTCCATCTAATCAGACAGACTAACATTGATGAAAAGTCAACAGTGCTTATAGAGTGAATCCCCAAGTTGAGATTTGGGGAAGGACATTTGGGGAGATTTCAGGTTTTTGTGGAACTGCTGGGTGTAAGGTGCCCTCTAATCAGTTCTCATGAAGGTGTATTGCTATTCAGATAATGCCTTCCACTGCTCAACAAAAGGTTGTTGTACTGAGCTGTGATTGTGACAAATGATTTACTATTAGGAACATTCTGTAATTATTGTTCGGTGGGACCGCAGACCGATACATCATTAGAATGATAGACGGCCTTTTATATCAGCAAAAATAACTAAATTAATAAAAATGGCTTCATTCCAAATCTTGTCAGAAAGCCAATACTCAGAACAATCAAGTAGCAGTGATATCTGAAAAAGCCATAGTTTATACCCACCAACAAATCGTGTTCTATGCATAAGTAATAAAATATTTGTATATATAATCTCTAATATGGAGATCTGTAATATAACATAGATTTTTATAGGTATCAGCCCTAAACAAAAATATGACATATTTAAATATTTTCTCCCAAACGATTTAGATTTAAATTTATGCTTTGGTGCATTTGGATTGCAGTTTTAGAATATTACAGTTTGACTATGATGTCTTTTCTTTCGAAATATTTTAAAGTGGACACTGCAGATTGGAATTCCTCTTTCTCTTTCTTTCTTTCTTTCTTTCTTTCTTTCTTTCTTTCCTTCTTTCCTTCTTTCCTTCTTTCCTTCTTTCCTTCTTGCTTGCTTTCTCTCTCTTTCTTCCTCTCTCTTTCTTTCATTTGTTCTTTCTCTCTTTCTTTCTTGCACCAACCAACTCTGAAATTTTGCTTAAATTTGTTAGCCTCACATTTCTTACTTTTCCACGCAGAATTAAACTATTAAACATTTCATGAAAGGAAGCCATTCTTTTATATCAAACCATCTTAAGGTCTCCAACAATACTTTATCCCAAATTACTGCACACTTATCTGATTTAGGTCTTCTGAAAGAATGGATATATAAGTAATCATGTTTGTAAAGAAAATTAACAAAGCAATATTTGATGGAATTAACTGGCTGCTGAAAATTTTGTCCTCTGCTAATCTTGTAATACTCATTTTGCAAGGGAACTGAGGCTTATACAGACTGAGACCTCTAAGAACCTTGGCTGGCTTACTTCCTGTGATAGTCCCATCAGCCCTGTGAGGCAGCTATGATATTACCACCCTACAGAGGAGGAAGCTGAGGGTTCAGACATGGTCAGGAACTTGCCTAAGTTCTGTCTCCTCATGTTTGTTCTGCCCCACACAAGGTTTCCATTTCATGTGGAGAACTATGGCAGACAGAGGTTACCATTGAAGAACATGGCTTCATTTGGTTTCGCCATCTCAAATAAGCATTACTCCATAAAAATAAAATATACCACTGCATCTTCTGATACCTTTGCTCATCGTTGCTGTGGTTCTTACAAAAAAAAACTTTTCACCATAAAATTCAATAATATTAAATAAAAAACAAATTTCTTTATATTCTTGGGTTTAAAAATCTAATGTCTTATTGCAATGATGGATACAGGCCATTATACATTTTGTCAAAGCCTATAAAATTGTGTGGTGCAAAGTGTAAACTATAATGTAAACTATAGACCATGGGTAGTAGCAATGCTTCAATATCTGTTCATCAGTTGTAACAACTGTACCACATTAATGAGAGATGTTGTTAATGGGGAAAAGTGTGGGAGGGGAAGTGGTGGGGTATATGGGAATCCCCCTATATTTTCAATGTAATATTTATATAATGTAAGCTTCTTTAAAAATAAAAAATAATCCAATGTCTTTATGAAACATTATGTCTATGTCCAGCATGTTTTTAAAGGCAAAATAGCCCTGTGTATAGCATTGGATAAGCATTGGATGATTGAGATATCTGTTTCATCTATCAAACATCATTCAATGTGTGTTATGCATATGCAAGTGTGAGAGGAATCCAATAGTTTGGCCAATATTAGGAATATTTAAATTAAAGATTAGGAATAGGGGATTAGGGAATCAAAAAGAGAGAAAATAAAATATATTTAAAAATTCAATGAATATAAGTAATTGCTTTTTGAATGACTATATACCTGACACATTATAAATTTACATGAACCCTGATCTGTTGTTCTGCAGAGTTGCTTGTGAAATTTGTAAGGAAGCAATGAAGTGCCTTGCTTCTTTATTTTGATGGGATCTTTGCATATTGAGGCACATGCCTAGGAGCATCAACGTAATGTTTAAAATGTAAAGCCAGAAGATATGATTAATTGGATTGTCTTTGTTCCCTCAATTTGCTAAAATTGAATGTACACTTGTCTTTCAAACATATTTGTTGTCCTATTAATCTATCCTATTAATCTAAAGTAATGAATCATACAATCATAGATTTCAATGGTTTGTAGGAAGGAAAGATGTGTTTCTGGGTACACTTGGAAAATACTTATAAAAACAATATGTGGATTATAGGTATTCATATAGAAACCTTTTACAGCATCTCCAAGTAGAAATCACAATTAGATGAATTAATAATTTTCAATAAAGAATGAGCTTTACAATAATGGAGATCCACATGGCCATCTAAGTCTAGAATCCCCTAAGAAATCAGTGAAAAGATAAAATACAACTCACCTGCTTTCTTTTCTATTCTTTTCTTTATTCCCTCCCTCTCTCCTTTCTTTCCATCTTTCAATGTATTTGGCCCACAGTCCCTTGTCCCAAACCTTTGGGAATGACATGTATTTTGTAAGTCAGAATTGTTAGGGTTTCGGAGGATAACTTGGTGCATATACCATATCCACCATCACCAGTGGGTCCTAGGGCAGCATTCTGTAATCAGTCCATTAATATGTCTGAAGCAACACATACAGCTATTCACACTAAGTGGGGTAAATAAAGACTTTGCATACCCCACATTGGTTTGGGTCACATTTTGCCACAAATGAGTTCAAGTCAGGTCAAACTCACTGCAACTGAAATTCCCCATCCCCTACCCCCCAAAAAATGTTGGTTTCCCAATGACTTTTAAATTAAATAATTGCAAACAAGAGATTGTAGAACTGTACAAGCCAACCCTGAGCATTCTGGTAATCTAAATATAATCTAAATTCACTGTGTAATCCCTTTTGTACTGGGCACTTTTCCACTCACGGCATTAGATTGAAAGAAAAAAAAGTGGCCACTTAGTGAATGCTCAATAAAATTTAATTTATTTATTAATTGGCATTGTGATATGGTAAACCTTTCAGAGATAAGCTCTTACTACTTCATATTTCTACAGAAATTTTGAATGATCTAATGCTTCAGTTTATGTTAATTTCCATCTGTTGCTGCAAATATTTTCAGAAGTATCCATGCCTTCGAGGAAAAAGTGCAAAAATAATTTACAACTGTCTAAAAACTATATATTTGTTTAAAAATGAAGATCGTGCTTCAAAAGTGAGATTTCTATCTGAAAAGATTTTGAAAAATATTGTTAGGGTGACTCTGTTCTCCAAATTCTCTCAGCACAAGTAAAATCAGACGCTGAGACTGATTGTCATGGGAAAAGTAGGTTATATTAGGAACCATGTTAACTCTGAAACCAAAGACAATATGAAGGTTATCTAGAAATGTGCTGTGTGGTGAGGGAAAGATGCAGGGAAAGGTCTGAGAGCAGCCTTCTCTTGGTAGACAGCGAGAGGATCATGCGATTGTTTTTATGGCTCAGGCTTGATTGAGACCTATTTTAAACCTTGTCTTTTCTGCTTTGGCCTTCTCTTAAAGGAAGACAAATGCCCTTGAAAAGGAGTCTTAAAAGTATGATTCACGGACTTGGGAAGAATTACAGGATGCAGACGGCCTAGAGTGAGGGCTGCCCCCCTGAGGAGTTCACATTTCCTTCCTCTTAATCTGAGTGAACCATTAAAAAGTGAGTCCTGCTCCCTGCAGGATCTTCCCAAGGAACCTCCTAAAAGGAAATACCCCTGCACTGGAAAGGTAATTTACCTAGGCAAGATTTGAAAAGCAAAGTTTCCAGTTCAGAGATAACCAATGATTTCATTAGGGTTGAGGCATGGTGCCTTTTAAGGCTTATCCCCTGGAGTTAGTTAGCAAATCAAGAGGTAGGCAGAAAAAACAAAATCACAACTTCTGTCACACATTTTATTTATTTATTTTTATATAGAGACAACTGCACTTAAATCCCAAATAGAGATCGCTTCACAGCTGTGGGAATCTCAAATGGTAAATATGCAATAAATTGATTTTTCCTGAAAATAGGCTCATAGTCAAGCCATAAACATTTTGTTTTATATTTTGAGAATGTTTTTAATTATTTCATCCAGTGGGAAAACTCTTCTTCTAGGGACAGGGATGTGGGAGGAGAGGGAAAAGTCTGTGCTATGTACCTTAGGGAGTGCTGTGGTAGTTCAATTTCTTCTGGTCTTCGGGAAGCAAGACTTAAGAGTTGATTCCCTTTTATGGCAAAATAACTCTTATGAATTTGCCTTTTTTTAAGTCCACTGGAAAGAAAAAAAATAAAAAAAAAGAACGTGGTTAGATAAAGCTGCAGCTGTGAATATTTGTAGAGCAGCTTGGTTTCCCATCTCTCTCAATTCTCTCACTTCTGCCCCCTGCCTCCAACTTGTACCTTTCCCACGTTTTAGAGTAAGATGATAGAACAGGGAAGAAAGAATGAGGACTTTGAGACATATCACTTCCCATCCACATCAAGCTTTCTAAGTGATAGATAAGAAGTGGACCCACTGCATTTTATTTATCAAACATTTTTGCATTTCCTGGGTCCAAACTCAACTTGAAGGAATTTTACTGGCTGTCATGACAGCTCTGTCACAATGCTGGTTTTCAGATTGTATTGGGGCATGCATTTAACATTGGTATTCTTCGGCTGTTTACTTTAAAGTTCTCTCTTAACAGAAAATGGGAGAAACTGTAAACACCAAGAAATGTAGAGAAACCAAAAACGCTGGAGCTGGCCCATGTAAGGAAAACTCCACACACTAAAGTATATAGAAAGATAAGGTCGTTGGAGTGGGCATAAGAGGAATCTTTTGCTTACATTTTCTGGAACTGGAAGTACTGGGCTCTGAAATACTGTTGGATTAAAAAAAACAACCTCAATAAATAAGCATTTTGTTGCCTTGAGGAACTTAAAAGTTTCTTAGATATAAGGTAGAGTTCTGATATTACACTTTATTACAAATTAAATTCAAGCAAGAAAGAAGTTGTGGGAGTACTTGAATTTGCATATCTTCAATAAATACAACTTTTCCACATGTGGAATGAAAAGAAAATTGTGCATTAACATAAATTTTAGCATTTTATGTTTCTAACTATAGGGAAATTTAAATTATCTGATTGTAGGGCAAAATTAGGACAGAAACTTTGAAGCTGCCCTTGCTGTAGTGTCTGGTTTGCCATTAAAAAATGGAAAACTTGATAAGCAATTTATCCCATTAGTTCTTGTCCTAGGAACCATGAAATAGAGTGAGGAAACACTTCCTTTTCTTTTTTTCTTTTCAGAAAACTCAATCCACAGACCCGCATATTATATTCACATTTTTCTTCTGTGCTTCCTTCTGTATGTTTTGGCCACACTGGTGGAATTTTCTGTGATAAGAGGACCACCAATCCAGCGTGTGTGGTGTGGGGTTGGCCCAGCTGAGAGGGCCCCAATGGGCCTCCGGGGAAGAGGGCCAGGAATTCACAGGGCTTGGTTAAGGCCATGGCTTGATTTGTTTTCAGGCTTACTCTGCTCTTCCTGGTAAATCAAAATCCAGGCTTTGGAGGTTTGACACCAACTCCATGACTGAGTGGAAACTGTGAAGAAGAAGCCCCAGCACTGCCTACCTGACATTTCTCTAAGCTTGCTTAAGAGTGAAATAAGAAAGACTGTAGGGAGAAAGGGGACAATTATGTGAGTTACTACTAGGGGTTTGGAAAGTTTTAAACCAACTTCCAAGGTAAAATATGTGAACATTAAATAAGCGTGCTTTTATTCATAAAGGATAAACATTTACCATTTAGCTTTTCATGTTGTCTTCATAACACATCTGCCTGCTATGAATATTTTTTTTAAAAGCACAAAAATAAAGGTACCAGGATCCTTCCAACTCTGATGTAGCTATTATGATCTATGATCCAATTCAATCTGGCAAATATGCGTGGACCAAATAGTCAATTTAAGTTGTGGGGCTATGTGCTGATGATATGAAAATAAAGAAGATAGTATTTGAGCTTGGTCAAATGGCTCTGATAGTTTGGTAGCCAATTTTCTGTGACTGTCTTAATATGGTTATCAGCATTTGCTTTCTCTTCTTGATAGGTTTGGTTCCATTATTACAATCAATTCTTCATCTCTCTGGTATCCACGCCCTTTGCTGTATGACTATGTCATGAGTTAGTGGGAGTGAGTGTATTTATTTGTCCCATGACTTAGAGTTACCCATATGACTTGTGGTGGCCAATAGAATAGGGCAGAAATGACAGCTTGCCTTAAGAGGCCTTGAGTGTTTCTGCTTTCTTTGCTTTGCTTCTGCTATGGCCTTGTGGAGAACATGCCTGGGCAAGAATACTGGTTCCAAAAAGATGAAAGATGTGCAAAACGGTCATCCCGGGTGAGCCATCCCAGCCTCTCGCTCAGCTTCTATCAGCTAAGGCCCAGCTGACCTGCACAGGTGTGAGTGATAATACACCATGGCTGTTTTAAGCTTTCTGAGGTTTGGAGCAATTTGCTGTGTGACAATAATTATCTAATGAGAGTCATTCATTCATTCATCTTCAAAAACTAGCTGGCATTTACTAAGTCCAAAGTTCTATGACAGAGGTCTAAGATACAAAATTCAAATTCCAAGTAGAGAAAGATAAACAGAACAGTAAGTAAAAGAGAAGTGTGCTTTGGGTACTATGGTGAATCCCAAATAGGGTGCTATGAAAGTATTCCAGAACGGAGATAATGGTAAGCAGAAGTGTAAGGAGAGAGTTGGGATTAGGAAGGTGCTGAGTTTGGCGGAGATGCGAGGCAGGATTTTGAAGGGGAGGCATGCAGGAAGGCAATCTGGGCAGAGAAAGCATGCAGCATTTGCACACATACTAAAGCAGAGTGAGAAGAAGCCTGATGCGTGGAGGGCCCAGAATCAGCTAAGAATCAGACACAACCAGGAAACCTGTCTTGCCTTTTCTTAAGCTCCATATAGTGCTTAACACAGCAAAGTCAAGTATGGTTCAAGAAAGGCTTGGTGATGAGATTGGTCACTGTCTTGTGTGGAAACCAGAAACGATGTTGAAAGAAATTCACCTTAAAATTGCCCAGCTGCCGATCTAAATTCGTCCCTAACTTCTTGAGACTTTCAAACTAAGGCAGGAAGCCTTTTGATTATTTGTGATGTTTTTCTCTTTACTTCCTGCTCTGATCTTACAGCACAAGGAACAAAATATTCTAAGGGAAACTCCTTCCTTGGTATTTTTGGCATGTCTCTTGCCAGGAAACTGGTGGAAGTGTCAGGGGTACCCTTTTCAAGGATTTCCATTTAAACCAAGCACGCTGTCAGTCCCTTCCTAATCATTCCAGGCTTTGGGCATTCATGGTATGCTCATTTTCAGTATTGTGAAGGCAGATTGAGAAAAAGTAAAGGAGTCCTTAAAACCCCATCACCGTGTTATCTTAGCTGTCATTTATATTAAAAAGTCATTTAAATAAAAGGATTTGGGAAATTATTATGTTCTAATTGGAAAAATGCCCTGAGGTCAGTCGGGCCCAGTCCTATCCATTTAACAAGTCGTAAAGACCTGTTCTGGGGACAAAAAAACGACTGGTTCAAGGTCATTCTAATTAAGGACAGAACTGGGACTGGGCCCCCTGGTTTCTGTACCAGCGTGTTTTGCACCAAACCCACTTGTATTCTGGACTGTTTTATCCAGCTTAAGTGATCTAGAACACTGAATCTGAACCAGGAACGAAACTTAGAAAGAAACCAAGTGATTCTGGTGTCCACAAACATGGAAAATCAAGCTAATGAGGAAAACGGCATCCAGAATCTCACACAGAACTGAAGGAATGTGTTTCAGAGTTATGATGTTTATTTTACAATGGTAAGACTATTAGCGAACTTGAGATGCAGGTATTTGTCATGGGGAAATGGACAAGAAAGAAAGAAGAGGAAAGAAGACACTACATCTTTAAGTTGAATTGAATGTTCTGTGACTTTAAATGAAAGCTCTTCTGTTGTTGGGCAAATAAATTTAAACCACTTAACATGGCAGAGAAGGTCAGGCAAGCTTATTATAGTGATCATAGCGTTACAGCTATTGCGATTGACCGCTGCTCTCTGGAATCACCAATAATCAGAGACCGCAAGCTGTGTTTGCAGAGAAAGGTCATCATTCATTTTTTTCAAAGCATTAATATCTTTTGTTTGTTTGGCTCAACATGAAACAGGAATCGATAGAGGTAATTCACAGAGCAATTAGCCCCTCATCTGTCAAACGGCATCTGGGTATATTTAACAAAAAGACCTTTGGAAAGGTTTAAAAAGGAAGAAAGTGCCTGTACGATCAACAATTTATATTTTCTACATGACATGTTGTGTATGTATCTGTGAAAAGGGGGGCCTTGGGACTAAGAAAATATACATAAAACATGCTATAAATCTACACTTCAATGTTATGGTGTCGCAGGGTAGAGATAGGGCTTTAAAAAAGCTCAGGTTACATTCCCGCCTGGTGGCATTTGGGGTTTTTGTATCACATGTGAGCACAGCACTGGCACATAGATTTTTCAGGAAAGAAGACGTCGTGAAAACGTGTGGTCAGTGTAACAAACAGGAGAGGGTGAAGCATCAGGAACAAATGCCCTATTTGGGCCTCATGACCTATGATTTTTGTGCTGGGCTTGACTGTTTCTGAGACGTGTCACAGCCCTGCTAGGTCACCCAACGGCTGGCTTGGGTGAGAGGTCATTGCATGGAGACAGCTCCCACCAGCGAAACCACTCTTGGGTTGGCCCTCTCTCCAAAGTTGCTTGCCTATATTAAAGCAAAGAGTGAAAAAGTGAAACACAAAATTGAGTTTAAAAAATTTTCTATTTTAAAAAATGGATTCTATTCTGGGTCGATTTTTCTTTACTGAATTTCAATTGTGTGCACTATGGGATTAATGAAATACGTATCAAAGAGGTAGGCTTTTTAAAATTCAGCTTAGGGACTTGTCTACAAGTTTACACAAATGCTATTACTCTCAGCAGGACCAGATGTATTTCAGGAATGTGGTATTTTCTTTTCAATTCTCTGGCTCGTCCTTCTCAATTTTTCTTTACTTTCTTTCTTTCCCCACCCCCCCATCCCTTTTAAAAAATAATTTTGATCTCTTCCCAAATCATAAGATCACGGCCAAGAAAGAAGTCATGAGATAAAAAAAAGAGAGCTACAAAATATTCTTTATTTTCTGACTGTGAAAACGTGTGTTGAGGTTTGAGTTCAGTTTTATTCTTAATATCCAAACATTCTAACAGGTTGCCCATGCATCTTTAAGGCTTTTTCTGGATACATTATGAATGCCTTATCCAGAAATCATGTTTTCTACTTAAGTGAAAAAACAAGAGGTTAACTGAACTTTGAATGTGATCACAACTCTGAAAAAAGATCATAGCCCTGTACTGAAAATAAACAATTCTTAAATAATGTTGTCATTGGATGAAGGCATTATAGAGGCTAGTTTGGTTTCATTGAAAATTTCTATCTTTTTAGTAAACATACTATTTTTTTTCCACTGGAAAAACTAAGAATTACTTAAATTTTGTGCAATTTATCGCACAAACAAGACAATCTTATTTCTTTGCAAATTTAAGACTTTAATACTGACCTGAGACACCCAAGTTTTTATTTTTTTTTTAATCACCACCGTGCTCTCTTGCAGAATTTGTCTTCACGGCCAGAACAAAAGCCAGTTTTTAGAGTCTCATGAAATTATACAGAGCATAAACATCTGGCTGTTAGATTGAAGTTGAGTGTAGTGGGTAGCAGAAAGTGGCTCATGGTACATGTAGATTTCTGAAATAATGAAATCCTTTTATAAGGGAATTTCATTGTCAAATATTTCAGTTCATGTTATTTTTCTGGACATCCAATTTAATCCTGGAAACAAATATATTTTGACACAGTTTCCTCCTTCTCCCAGTTTTTTTTCTTTCTTTCTGTTTATGTGAACTGTGTTAGAAGTTTCCATATGGTCAATACATGGTTTTCATTAATTAGGACGTTTCTCTGCAATCCACAGACACTGGCTAATAATTATATTCCAGACTTCTGGTTACTAAAGCAAACATCACAGTCAGCAGTTTCCTAAGTACTGCTTTGTTTTCATGAAAATACCATAATATACTTCAACAACAGTCCAAATCACTCTGCCTTCCAAATGGTTATTCACAAGCAGGGGTCATTATTTTCCTGTTAGACTTTCTTAAGGGTGGGTCTGGCTTCCATGGGCTTTGCACATTCTTCCTGCTTGTAAATCAAACCTGAGTTAGAAAGATGGACTGCCACCTCCCCAGGGCTCTGCTGAGTGTCACAGGGGTACAGTTCATCAGACAAACACCTCATAAGCATCAGTTCTGGCTGCCTTCCAGGGAAAACCATGTCATGCCATTGAATCACACTTAGGACCCAATCTTTCATCCTCCTCCTCCATAACTAAATAAATTGGGTAAAGGTCTTGCCCTGTCTCAAGATAACAAGAAGTTTAAAGAACTTACTAGCGTTTCATGTTGCAGACACTAAGCTTTGGAGGAGTGAACAAAAACAAGATGGCGGCTTTCCTGAAGTTCAAAAGCAGCTCTGATAGCAAATGAATACTGACCATCCTTCTCATTCCCCTGTTGGACACCAATAATGCAGCTGAAATCAACAAGGGACTTCTGAATGAAAATAAGCATAGACTTTCCTAATGCTATCTTACTCAAAACCCAGTAATCTAGAACAAGAGTCAGCAGACTTTGACTATAAAGAACCAACTAGTAAATAATTTATGCTTTGTGGGCAATACCATCTCTATCACAGCCACTGAACTCTGCTGTTGTAGAGTGACGGCAACCATTGAGAGCATGTAAACAAATGAAGCTTGGCTGTGGCTCAGTCAAACTTTATCATGGACACTGAAATATGAATTTCATATAATTTTCATGTTCCAAAATATGATTTTTTTTCGATTTTTTCCAACCATTGACAAATGTTAAAACAATTCTTAGCTCACAGGTGATATTCAAGCAGACATTGGGCCAAAATTTGGCTCTTGGGCTATAGTATGCCAACCCCTGATTCAGAGTCTAGGAGTCAAGTCTAGATTTGTGAATTAAGTCTTACAGAATGGCAGGGTCTCCAGAGATTTTTTTTTTTTTTTGCCCCAAGCTGTCATGTTATTTGCTTAAAATACACATGTCTTCAGAAACAGCAGGGCTGTGGTGGAGAGCGGCTGCTGGCCCTCAGTTCCAAATAATGTTCAAATAGTGCCTGCAAGTCAGGGATGGCCAGGGGCTACCATGTAGGTAGGGAGGAGGGGCTGGGAATGGGTAGTGATAGCTGTTGTTTACCATTTAACCATCATCGCATATGAATAAAGGTCTTTTTCTTTAAATTGAACCTCATCATTTTTTAGTTCAGAGAGGGCTTATTAAACTTTGTAAACATATTGAATTTAGAAAAGAGTTTTAATTATGGGTGACTCAGGTTTTGGGGGAATATGTAAAATCTGACTTAATGAAACCACGTAAAACCATGTCTTTCCATGTTAAACCTTTTTTTTTTTAAGTAAAAATCCAAACTAGTCCAAAAAGCCAGTACCAAGTTAAATTATATTTTATTCATGCAATAAATGTATAATTAATCACTAAAGAGTTCTGAAAACTATTTGGTGACAAGGGAAAACATTCTCTTTCTAAGTTGAAATAAATTGGTATAAGACACTTATTTTGAGTGTATATTGATGTGTATTTCATATAACTGAGAGTTGTAAATTAAAATGTTAATAATATTTATTTTGGGATGCTGGGATTATTTATTTCTTTATGCTTTTTTTCTATTTTTCAAATATTTCACAATAGGTGGTATTGCATTTATAATTAAGAAAAAACAACTTTATGAGAATATTCTTTACCCCCAACTTTTTAAATTGTTTCTTTAGGGAGACCCAGGCCTCTGTGGCCATCTTGGATTTGGGATTATGAAATGCTTTGCAGATTCATTGACCACTGGAAGGGTTTGTAATAGCATTGAAGATAACCTCTAGTGAGCTCATAAAAATAATTACCTGCAAGTTGTACAAAATCAGCATTTATATGACATGGAAATAGAGAAAAGGAAGGAAAACACATGGGACAACACAAGTAAGATCTCATAAAAAGGGCAGCAATAACTGTAACTAAAAAGAAATACCAAATGTACTAAGTTCTGTAAAAGTTTGGCAGGTCAGTACGAGAATTGAATGAGAAGGAGCCAACAACCCTCCCTCTTTTGCCGTATAAAGTAAGAACAAAGCACTAATTACTCTCTGGCCTTGAAATCTTATTTTGTTTATGACCAAAATTTTCTTAAAAGCTTGAAAAACTTGCCTTCCTTTTTATCTTCAAGTTCCCTAAACATTTTGCTTTGGCCAAACATTTAAACTCTCTTTCACAGAAGAAGGGGAACTTTCCATACATGGTTTACTGGATTTTTATTTCACTATTTTTTTTTAAGAAAGCAGATCTCAACTCACAGCCCACCCTATGATTCTTACTGAAATATTTATATCTCTTATATTTTAAATGCCACAAGAAAGCAATAAATGTGATAGCTTATTTTCTCCTTAATTAAAACATATCTAGAAAGGAGCTCTAGGGAAGAATGCTTTATTAAAGATATACTACTAAAGGACTGGTTTTAAGTAGTATCAGAATATATGTATTCATGTGGTTCACTATTTTGAAAACAAGCAAGTGAATAGGAATAAAAGAACAAGTAGAGTCTTAGAAGTAAAATAAAGGCATTTCAGGCATTGGGGCCTAAAAGTTTGGGATTTAAAAATTAGATTTGGCATGTTAATAATTTTAGACTGAAAATAAGACAAGAAATACTCCTGAGAGATACTATTCAGTGCATCTATCCTTCTCTCTCTTTTTCTTCCTATCCCATAGAAAACTAGTTCCCAAGTAATCTACTTGACTGACGGACTTGTAAGAGAGAAGACATTAAAACGTAGGACCCATCTACTTTACTTCACCTTATCAAATGCACTCACCAATTTACGTTCTTAGCACTTTTCTACCGTCTGAAAGAAATCAGGACTATGCTGGGGCTTTTTGAGCCTTCCTGTCCCTTGGGAAGGTGACATTCTATCTTGACAACTCAGATCCAGTCACCAAGTACCACCCACGAGCCACTGATAGCTTTTCAAAGTGTTGTAGGTGAACTGAAAGGAAACACACTTGCAGACTTCAAATTTTGCTATTCTATTTTATGGCTTATACGTTTACCTTAATGTTGAAAACTCATCTCCAAAAGCTTCAGCTCTCCATCATCTACTAATTGAAAGCCTACAATAAATAAGGGCAGTGGGTGCTAAGGAGATGGTTGCTCCTAACTTGTGGGGACAAGTCATATACTCACAAAACACATGAAGCTGTATGAGTAGCAGTACAGAAAACATGTCTAGAGATTGAAGATATCATAGCAGTCCAGAGCAAAACCCTCACAGAGAAACTAGAATATGAGTTGAACTCTGAAGGGTCAGTAAGCTTGCATAGGTACAAAGAGAAAGAGACACAAGAGAAGATAATGACATGTTTTAATGGCCAATATAGAATACCCTAGGGCATGCATTTATTGCTCTACATGTGCTATCCCATTCAGTTCTCATGGCAACCATGCTACACCAATATTATCACCAATCACCAGATGAGGAAGTGGAAGTTCAGGGATGGTAGAGTTTTCCAAAAATTTCACTGCTAAGAAGTATGGAAAAAATAGATTTGGGCTTGGATTTGCCTTTTTTTGAAGCTTTTGCTCTTTTCAGTGTACTAAACTATATCTAGAATATTTTTGCAAGGTAGGCTGATGGAAGCAAGAGTGAAGAGGTAACAATAAACAATAGCTTCAGGATGACAGAACTTCCTTCCTGGAAACAGTGATTTAGACAGACAAAACAGCCAATGCAAAAGAAAAAAATGTTCTCTAGGAAAAATTACAAGATGAGATTCCACCTGCATGACAAATATTCATCAAACCTGATTTTACGTCCTGATTGCAAAAGTTTTCCATCTTCATGGTGGAAAATTAGGAAACTGTTTTCATAAAATCAGAATTTTGCTTCACATGTTGTTTTTCATTCTGATGCCTGAATTTAATAATATATCATACCCATATTTCATGTCTTACACATTCTTTGAACAGAAATTTTGAATGAATATAAAATATTACATGCTATAGATTTACCATAATTTATAAAACTTCTATCATTGAACACTGAAGTTTTTTCTAGTTTTTATTTTAGGTGATGTCCACATTTACATGTAAACTATTTTTTATCTCCGATTTTTCCTTACAATAAAAATTCTGCTTGGTTTATTCTTTCCAATGATATGGAGAATTTACATCTAAATCTAAATGTGTATTTTAAATCTTGGACCAGCCTAGGACCTGAAATGCAAAGTGTATTCTTGAGGGAAGAAACTAACATCCTGACAAGAGCTTTACCAAGTTGTCACCATTGTCCTTATCAATGTCATCACATGTGATGTCATCAATGTCATCACATGTGATGTCATCACATCGACATCATCATCATCATCACTTTAGGAAGTTAGCCTCCTACTATATATCAAGGGGAGAGAGACAGTTGAGGAGAGATTAGGGACAGAGGAAGTAGGACAGAAAGAGAAAGGAAAAGAACACAGGTATCCCTTCCCCAGGAGGCAAATACCTGTTGCATGCATGCTATCCAGGAAGGCAAATATCTTTAAGATCAAACTCCTGGGTGGCAAATGGAGGGATGTGGGAAGGACTCATGTTAGATTTTGTCACAGGTGTTATTGGCTTTTTTAATGCCTGATAATATTCCTAGATGATGCCTCTACATCACTCTGCAGATTCGTTTCTTCATTTGGGAACATCACTTAGTGAGGAAAACTATCTGGATTTGAGTCCCAGTTACTCAGTTCCTCAGATCTGTGAATTTGGATAAAGGTATTAATTTTTTTGAACCCCAGTTTCCAAAGCCATGAAGGAGATAATAGTGCCAAGTGGGAATGTTCAGAACACAATGATTAAATTAGATGGTGTGTCACCACGCTGTCATACACGGCAAAGTCCCTTCTCCCTTTCCACCACCCTTTCCTTTCACTGAGACAGGAATCTCTCACAGGAGCTTTCCTCATATTAAACAAACAAAGAGTTCATTCATTCAACAAACTTTGAATCCCTGAGTACTTAGGATTCTCAGCTGAATAAGGTATTGACATGTCCATATGGAGATCACAGTCTAGTGAAAAAGGCAGGGATGGTAACAAGAAAATTAATTAAAATGCCAAGGGGTAGACGGCATAAGGTTGTATAGTTCCCAAATGAAGGAGGGTCAAATCTGTTTGGAGAAGGGGCCATCATATATTTTCCAGGCAATGAAAGGAAAGTGCACCTTCCTGGCATGGGTTAAAGCTTGGCTCTGTGGTAGTGTGGGCAGTGTTGGTGGTTGGCATAAGGGTCCTATAAAAGAGGCCCAAAGTTATACAAATGCCACTTCCTCCACAAAGCCCTCCCTGAAACCCTGTACAGGAAACCCTTTGTGCCACTTTAGAACTGTAGTTGCACCACATCTGTGGATTTGCTTGACATTTACTACTTCCTGCTTTGCCATAGAGATATTTGTGTACACATTTTACTTTCATTATATCACTAGAGAAATCAGGAACTAGTGCCTTCAGCTTTTTAACTTTTTAAGAAAGCAAGCCAAATATTTCACAGTCACTCTCTTGATCTTAGTGGGACGCTTTGTCCTTTTATTTATGGGCTTCACGTCAGTGAAGAGAGATTGTCTTTTTGTCATACAGCTCATTGCACACTAAACATCAGCGTGTAGACATTCCCCTTTACCCACAAAAACCAGGTCAGCAGGCTTTCCTCCTGCTACCAGAGAAATGGGTTTATCCTAATACCATTGATTCTTCTAGAATAGATTAAATAGAGCTATCTCCAATCTATCACCCACCCAACTTTGAGCTCCTCAGATTGAGGCTTAGGCCAGAAGACTGCTATTTGTTAAGTTCCCAACAGAGATGGAGGGTGGCTGGGATCCAGAGGGTTGTGTGGCCAATTCAGGGGCAGGCTATGTGAAAAGAGCTAGATGCAATGCCTGGATTCCCCTCTCCCACTACATCCTCATCAAGTGGCTTCATCACCTCTGAAATCAACAGATATTTTTCTACCAGAACAGGTGTAGATGTTACTTTCATCTCATACATCCAAGGAAGAACAGATCCAAACAGTCAAGGAGGGAATACCAGTTATTGCTCAATGGGAGTTACCTTGAACTTCCTTTTAAAGGATGCAATGTGAGGGATGATCCCCATTTCCCAGAAATTGTTCTCATGTTTTACAAGAATAACTCAGACTTAGGACTGCACTTCCTTAGTGCTACCTTCACCTAGAAAATAAGAATCAAGGAAGATTTATCTCCCCATCTTTCAATCAGCTCCAAGTCAAACCTGCCAAGAAGACTGTTCAGATCTCTCTCAGCTTTATTATTTTGGGTACTAGTAGAAGCAATACCATATTACAATGCCACTTATGACAGCTACCATTTATTGAGCATTTGCCATGTGCCAGCATTTTTCCAAACACTTTGTCAATATTAGCTCAATTAATATTCAAAGCAAGCCAATGACTTGGTTGCTATTAGACTCCTCATTTAGTATATCATGGAGCTGAGACACAGAAAACTTAAGTAACTTGTCCATGGATCACATTTAGTAAGTGGTGGACTTGGGATTTGAACCTAGCACAAGCCTGTGCTTTTAACCTCTATGCCATTTCATTAAGTCTCAAGATGACCCTAATGGGGAGAGATTATTGTTTCTATTTTACAAATAAGGTACAGAGAGTTTAAGTGACTTGCCCAAGTCCACACATTGAAAACTGGTAGAGCCAAGATTTGGAGTCCTGGTCAAATTTTAAAACACACTTGATTTTAAATACATGGTATTTTCTACATATGTATGGGCTCTATTAATGATAGCTGCCTAGGATGAGGAAGAAGTAAATAAGTGGGTTTCTGACACTAGTATTGTAGTCATGAACACCAACTAAAGTAGGATCTAGTGATTTTATGAGTGAATTAACTCCAGAATATTTGAGATATTAAGATCTATTGACGATGACTGCAGTGAAAATTGTAGTCAGCTTCCCATATTTGCTTATGGTCCAGTCTTGAGGCTATGGCTTGGGACAGAAGGGGTCAGGAATCCAGGTCAAAATGTAAGCAAGAAATGTTCCAAAGGGGTAAAGATACAGAGCATAGGTCATCAAGAACAAGATAATTTTCTGAAATACTGAACTAATATAAGTCAAAGACTAGGGAAGTCACATATATTTTCCTGCCCAGAAACAAGGCTGGCTTGAGTGCCTGAGCCCACTGGCCAAGGAAAATAGACTCCTGGGGTAGGTCTGGCAGAGAAGTACAGATACAGGCAGTTCCTGGTTGTGAGCTTGGGTTGTATTCAGTAGGAAGCAGGTGATAAATAAAAGTGGTTGAATGATTGATATCAGTGTAAATTCATTTTATACGGACTCTTAAATGGACAGTCCACTATTTTCTAATCATGGTGGTTGTGCTTACATGCCACCAAATGGGATGGAATTTTGAAAATGGCCTAATGAGTTTGACTATCACAGCAAACTTCTGCTAATTAACCAGAAGTATCTATCTTATGTGTCTCTTTCCTTCAATCATACATATGATAAAATTGCCAAGTCATCATTTCATTCCCTGAGCTACTAAAAGAGACTTAGCAGAATGGATAATGCAAGGCATGCTTTCCTATCTATTTTAAGGGTGAAATCAGTGATATGTGTTTTTTTAGAGGTGATACCTAAATAATCTGACAATTGGAAGTGCCTGCATGTAATGGCAGTGAGCGTTCTCTAACTAAATAAGCTTGTTATGGAAGCAAGGAACTTCTTTCCCCAACCCCGGAATTAAATTTTACAAAGCAGTCATGGTTTGTTTTGTGACCATCAAAAACTAACTATGTGGCAAATGATCCTTTAAACAATCCATTTAGGTCTTCTGGCTACTTACATTAAATTATTTACCAGGGGTAGAAGGTGATTATTTTGGCCAGCTCAGCAGGTAAATGGTTGAATTCTTGGATATGCAACTGATTCATTGAGAAGTCTTAAAAACAGATTTTTGTTTGCTTGTTTGTTAGTTTTTTTGTGGTTATATTAAGGTAGCACAAAATCTCTCTTACCATGTTCTTCCTTTCTTTCATGGCAACAGTGACATATGCAGCAGTTTCTTGATTCCAGAAAGCACCCAGATGGAGAATGAGAATGCATTTGCCCTTTCTTAAAGTCACC
>JAQZBX010023040.1:0-31667 GCA_029593785.1 Cabassous unicinctus | reverse complement strand
TTTTTTGCAGTTTTTTTTTTTATTATTACCCCTTCATTCTCTACCTCTCCTGGATATAGTTTTAAACAGTTCTCAAACACCTCATGATTCTATTCATAAGTACTTCAATTATCATAGTTAATTAACATAAGAAATAATATATTTTATGGGTACTGATGATGTACTCTTTGCAGCTATTTTTTTCATTTTTTATTGAAGTATATCATTCATACATGAACATACATAATAAGTGTATAGTAAAAGTTGTGACATTACAAAACAAACATTCATATCAACATACAAGTATCCCATATATCACCACTCCACCAATACCTTGCATTGTTGTGAAACATTTATTACATGTTGTGCAAGAGCATCATCAAAATATTACCACTAACTATAGTTCAACTACAGCTAAGAACAGAAGGAGCGGGGACCACGGAGCCTTAGGAGGAAGAGGAAGGCTGAATCCTCGCAGAGACCAGCAGCCATCTTGCTCCAACACATGGCAACAGACTTTGGTGAGGGAAGTAACTTTGCTTTATGGCCTGGTAACTGTAAGCTTCTACCCCAAACGCATACTCTTTATAAATGCCAAGATATATCTGGTACTTTGCATTAGCACCCCATTGGCTGACTAATACAATATCTTACATTTGGTATATCTTTCTTCCAACCCACCCTATTATTTTTTAAATATATTTTTGTTACAGAGGTTGTGAACTTACAAAATAATCATGCACATGTGTAGAATTTCCATGCAACACCCCTTCACCAACACACCACACCATGGTAGAATATTTGTTATAGATTATGAGATAATATCATCAGATTATTACCACCAACCATGGTCCATAGTTACATTTGGCATACTTTCCATACTCCCCCATTCCCTATTAATTTTATTTTAAGGTAGACATAATTGCAAAGGGAAAAGTGTTGACTTTTTCAAATGTACTTTTTTTCTGCTTTTATCTCATTGCGGTCAGAGAATATGATTTATTTTATTTCTGCATTGGAAAACTTATTTTCATTGTACACTACTTTATGATCACTTTTTTGGAAATAATTCATGAGTGATGATATGGAAGATACATTCTCTGTTTATTCTGATCATGGGAATCTAAGTTGAATGTATATCTATCAAATCAATCTTAACAGACCTACTTTTCAAATCCTCTATGTCTTTAAGTATTATTTACTTTCTTCTCTCAGGAATTGAAAGAAGCACTGAGTTATGTTTATCAAATCCTACTTTTAAATCTATTAGTTTTACTTTATGTATTTTGATACTGTATGATTTGGTGCATACCATTCAGTACTTTTATACCTTCATTTTACATTTAACCTTTATGAAAATAAAATGACTCTATTTGTCCTATTTAATACTTTGCTTCAAATCCTGCATTTATGGTATTGACATTGTGATCTTTGAATTATTTTTTCATGTATTACTTGATCTCTTTTTATCAACCTTATATTTTTAACCCAGATTGACTTTTTTAGGATGGCATGGAGAAAGATTTTTTTTTTTGACATATTTTTCTTTCAATTTTAAGAGGTTTTGCTCTTAGAAAGGGTACATTTTTTGTAAGACGTTTTATATTAAACTGAATAATTAGATTAATATAATCTAATGGGTGCAATTTTCCAATGATTGCACTGGAAAAAAACAGTTTCAACTGCTAAGTTGTGTCACTTATGAGTAAATGATATGAGGAGGTATGTGATAAACATATTCAGGACAGGTGTGGTACGCAGCCTCCAATGTGGTCCCCAATGGCTTTGCTGCCTGGTATTCCAGTTTAGGCTGGAACAAGGAACTGGCTTTTAAAGAATGGAATATGGCAAAATTGATGGTATATCCTTCTGAGATTTGCTTATGAGGCAATATGGCTTCCATCTTGCTCCTCTCTTTTTCTCTTTTATTAAAAGATTTATTTTATTTGTTTATTTCTTCCCACCCTCTCATTGTTTGCACTTGCTGTGTCTGTTCATCTTTCTTGTTTCTTTCGGAGGCACGGGGAACTGAACCCGGGACCTCCGATGTGGGTGGGAGATGCCTAATCGCTTGAGCCAACTCTGTTCCTTGCTTTGTTGTGTATCTCATTATGATTTTCTCCTTGTGTCTCTTGTTGCATCCTCTTGTTGTGTCAGCTTGCCACGCCAGCTTGCTGTCTTCTTTAGGAGGCCCCGGGAACCGAACCACGGACCTCCCATGTGGTAGGCAGGAGCCCAATTGCTTGAGCTACATCTGCTTCCCTCTTTTTCTCTTGCTGGCTTATTTAAGGGAAGCTAGCTGCCCTGTAGTGAGCTGCCCTATGGAGAGGGTCATGTGGTATAGCATGCAAGGCAATGTATACTGGCAACATCGAGTTGAGTGAGCGTAGAAGAGGATCCTTCCCTAATTAAGCCTTTGGATGAGACCATGTGCCAAGCCAACACCTTGATTGCAGCCTTATGAGAGACCTTGAGCCAGAGCCACTCACTTTAGCTGTGCCTGGATTCACTATGTGATAACAAATGTTTGCTGTTTTATACACCTAAGTTTTGGGATATTTTGTTACACAGTCATAGATAACTAATACAATAGGTTATTGGATTTCTTGGATATTTGCCAGCCCTTTCTAGTTGGTTTGTGTGGACAGGCATTAAGGTCCTGAGTTCTGCTGATAGAAATAAATCAACTAACAAAGGAAATAAGAAGTGCAAAGCAGAGGTTAGAAGCTCTTGAATCTATTTATATACACATGACTGTGTACTCGATTTGCATAATATCAACTTTTTATATAAGTTCGTTCCATAAGGGATTGAACACAAGTTTAGAAATATGAAAACATAAGTGTGATATACAGAAATGTAGAGTATCAGTGGAAGAGATGAATATTGGGAATGGAGAGCGGAAGGCCGAGAGCACTTACAAGAGAGGGAAGGCCCTTCTGTTCACTCCATGTGGTTTCTGTTACCACGTGAATTCTCCTTGCATTTTCTTGAATTATTACACGTTACTGACATTATTTTACCCTTTATTTTATTTTATTCAGTACTGAAAATTGAAAAAGTGATGGCAAGAGTAGAGGGCCAGTTTTTAAGTATAAGAAGATGGATTTGTTAAAAAAAATAAAAATATTAAAGAAATATGAAGGCACCTAAGTCTTTATTGTCCATGAATTTATTTGGTCTTTTCAACAGGGAAAAGTATTTTGAATGATGATAATTCATGCATAAAAAGCATGAAAGATGATTTTTACCTTAAAAATCCACAGAAATAACAATGCAAGTTTCTGGAAGAAAAGTCACTAATGGCCATGAAGAATTTATTCATAATGAGAGTGGTGAATCAGAGTTTAAAATGCATGCTGCTTAGCCTAAAAACCATTTACACAAAGTCTTGAAGTCTGAAGAAAGAAAGAGAAAACATAGTCATCCTAGTCAAAATGTAGCTACTAACAGTTAGGTCATGCAGGAAGTTACATTATGAAAGAATAAATGGTGAGACTAGTACAATAGAAAAGCAACACAAATGAAAAGAAATCTAGAAGATTACACAGCACAGAATCCTTTTATGAATGGCGCTGGATTGATTTTGGAGAAAACTTGCCACCAAAAGCATGCCTTTTCAAGAGTTAAGACAAATGTCAGGACTGAAGACTGCAAAAGATACACTTGAGCTTGGGGCTAACGTAGTGGGAAAATGTAAATGGAAACTTTGGTCTGTTTATCAATCAGAAAACTCATGGGTCATTTAAAGGACTTTGTGAGGCACCTATATTTTCAGTGTACACAAAGATCACATGCTGCAAGGCCTTTTTGAAAAGAACAATGCTTTAATTTGGGGAGAGTCTGTATAGTCATAATCCCTTCCTTCAAGAGGTTCATATTTGGCCATCAAGGGCAGTGCTCAAGTGGGAGTTACAGATAATGAGAGCCAACTTTGTTGCATGGAGGGGTTGATCCCTGCAGGTAGGCTGTGAAGACCACCTTTCAGCCTTTCAGTATAAGATTCTAGGGGGAAAAAAACAGCTTTTATATGTAGTTTCTTTCTAAATAATCATGTCAGCTCGGCTCTATGATGTCAGAATTATTATTATGCCTATTTTACATTTCAGGAAAACAAGGCACTGAGAGGTAAGCAGTTTGCACGAGGTTGCATGGCTGATGGAGCTGGAATTGGAACCCAGGCAGTGTGAACTCAAAACCCATATACTTGCTCTCTTTCTCCTAGTCTTATCTTGTTCTCTGTCGATATTCATCTTCTTTTGGGAGATTATTTAATGGATGTTCATTGGTTGTGACAAAGGAGTGAACTATTGAGGATGGAGCTGGAAGTTCCTGTTTGTTTATTATGCATTCATCTTGTCTTCCTAACAGGGACATGGGCCTCTTGAAATCAATGCCACCTGGGTTTTTTTCCCTCTACCATCCTCAGATGGATTGTAATGTGGAGAACAGGCATCCACCCGGAGCGCTGGTTTTTTATTTTTTTATTTTTTTATGACACAAGCATTCAGGTATTCTTTTTAGTTATTGCCTCTTGGAGGTACCAGACATTTTTTATTTTAAAGGCTACTACTAAGCCACTTAGGTTATAATTGACTGTTTACAAGAACTCCATAATATTCAGGGGGTTCCCACCTGAACATATGGGGTATTAAGTAAAATACAATGACCACCTGCATTGGGTGTTGCCAGGAGATTAAAACAATTGACCTGTAGGGGTTTTTCAAGAAAAGAGGACAAGGGAAAACGCCCTACAGAATTGCAGGTAAGCAACACCTGGTGATAAACCTGTTTCAGTCCAGGAGGGATAGCTTATAAATATATATCTGCTCCCCACTTTGTAAGACTCCCCTATGTAAAATGGAAACTTAACATCTGCCAATCAGAACATGTCCTTGCTTGCTTCTGTGATTGCCCTGTAGAAGCTTCCACTTTTCACTCCCACGGTGGATTCCTTTCCACGTTCGGTTTGGATGATGCTGCCCAATTTATGAGTTGTAAACCGCTCAAATAAACTCCCATAATAATATCTCGTCTAACACATTTTTAACAGTTTGGGCATCAGAAGTGTGACCTGACAGAGATCCCTGACGGCCCCCAGAGGCAGAGAGAAGACTGGGCGAAAGGTCCCTGAGGAGCCCTTTGTGCTCCCTGCTCTATCGCGGGGCTTGCTGGGGAGGTCATGGACACTCCTAGCGTTCCTCTCCCAGCCCTTGTCTACCCCCACCTCCTTTCCCTTGTGTGCAGATGTTTCTGTCTGTTTCCATTCCAGTCTGGACGAGATGTTAGGTCTAATGAAAAGGTCTGACCACACCTTAAACGCAGAAGCTGGGAACAATCAGCATCAGCAGCTTATCAGGACAGGAAGTCTCAGTGGCAGGGCCACCTCCACTGGGTGGTACAAGCACCCCACCCCGACAGCGCAGGCATCTCTCTGCTCTGGCGTGCAGAGGGTATGTGTAGCTGCTAAGCCCTGACCTTGAGCCAAGCAGGTGGCCTCCCCAGGAGACGGGCCACAATGAGATCTCTTCTCCTTCTCTTTTGGACCCTTTGTGCTGTCGGTCGTTTGCTGAAAAGTCTCTTGTGCCTGAGCATGTGCCTGCGGCACACCATGCAGCAACTTGCTCCACAGGGCCCGGGGCTGGATGGGTAAGTCCCGCTTGGATCTAAGTCTGTGAACTGCATTGAGCTCTGACATTGTAGGAGCAGGGCAAAAGTTGGGGTGGGGGGGTCAGACTAAGGGTTTGTTTAGAGTCCAGACAAAATAAGTCTGGGGGCCAGACCATAAAGACATGTGATCTGAAGGAAGTAGCATGGGTTCTTCTTTGTCAAGAAAGTCAGAACCTGGGACTTCCCTGGTTGGGATGCTGGTTGGGTATACATTTAAAATCTATGGACTCCAAACTTGTCTGTTTAAAAGAATATATGGTCAAGCCTTACAAAGGGTAATTTAGAATTCCATTGACCACAATGGGTAGTTTTAGTTGAGATAAAGTACCTCAGAGGACATTTGAAAAATAAGGGGTCCTGTGTCTCTCAGAAACAATGGGATACATACTTTGATTGATATTCAGAGGTATCAAAAAGAGTTTGTGATTCCAAAATAGGTTTCTTAAAAGCCTCCTTACAAGAGCCAATAAAAAACTTAAGAAAGGAAAAGCTAAGGCAACCATCGGGGAATATAGACAGACTGACTCGACTCCAACTTGTGCCTTCAGCCCCTTCTTCTTATCCTCCTTTGCCTAATTACATAGAATCTACTAACCCTCTTTTACACGTACCCTTTTACTTCGACGATGAGGAAGAGGAGACTAGACAGAAGTCCCTTTAGGTTAGTCCCTGCACAGACCCTGGCCTTCTGACCACCACCACCTTTAACCTGTAGTCAGAGATGGAACTCAGAGGCCTAATTATTCATAGAAGAATTTAGAGTTTTTTTGGGTACATATGATCCAGTGTTACCTGAACTATATCTGCTGTACCCATGTCGGTCTGCACCTCAGATGCTAAATCCTGGAAGACAAAAGCTGAATGGACTGATCTGGAAAGAGACCTATAGGTTCCCTCTTCCCACAATAAATCTGAGGGTCAAACAGGCCCAAGAAATAGTGCAGAGCTTCTATGAGAGTATATATCAGGACAAAGAAAATATTACAGGTCCTTTCCATACATATTGACGGGAAACCTTTAGCCCTCATTTCAAGCAATTAACTTCAGCTTGTCCCATCTGCCAAGAACAAATTCTGATAAAAATATGAGTGGTGTCAAGGAAAGAAAGCTAGTTCTTTTATTTAAACTAGTGAGTTTTATATGTCTATGTTTTCTGTGTTTGTGTTTTTATGTCTGATTCATTGCTGAAAAACTTTTTTTTTTTTTACATTTTATATAAATGGAGTCATACATTATGTAGTACTTTGTGTCTGGTTTCTTTCATTTAGCATAATGTGCCTTTTTTTTTTGCCTGATATTAACATTTTGTAACATTAACATACGTTGTTTGGTTTCAAAGAAAAACCAGTCATATATTCACTATTACCCATACTCATATTTCACATGAGGTTTTACTACACTATACAATCTCACGTTACATTTTTTAGCTTTAGAATTGTTTAAAAAGTTGTTTGTTAACCTTTGGAAATGAATAGAAAAGGTAAAAGCACAAAATAGATGACTGGTTGAAAGGGAAGGTCTAAGGTCATGTATATTACTAGACAGGAAGCTGAAAACTTTTTAATTGAAGTTATAAGCTCTCTATTTATGTCTTTATGTTTGATGTTTGATATTTTCCTACCTCTGGATGCTATTACCAAAGTAATTTATAAAACTCCTTAAAATAATTCTGTTCAAATTGGCTTAAAGATAAATAAGTGCTTGTATAAAAAGTAATACCCCTAAAATCCCAGAAATTAAAGAAACTGAACTTCTAATATTTCCAATGGAAAAAAAGAGTATTTGTAGAACTAAACCCAAATGTTTTTTAAAAAATCAAGTTCACGTAATTTAGGTAAAACTTTGGCAAATAGGACTAATTTAATATTGTTAGTAAAATAAGACAGCTATGTCTCTGAGTTATCAATATTACGTTCAATACAAGCATACAATTTTATTCTATTTGTTCTTCCTAACTTTATACAGGTTTACTGATCAAATAAGCTACCATATCTACTAGATATTTAAGTTGATGAAAAATGCAAATTTGTGTTTAACCAAATTGAGTCATTATTCTGACAAACTTTATTCCAAGAATAATTGTGTTTTTGGTATAATCACAGAGCTGTGCATTCATCACTTCAATCAATATTGGAGTATTTTCATTACTCCAAAAAAAGAGAAAACAACAACAACAAAAAAAACCCCAAACAAACAAATGAACACACACAAAAAGAATAATTGTGTTTTGTAGGATGATGATTTGAAGACAGTTTCCAAGATCTTTTTAGTAATTTAAATATGTAAGGTATGCAGGATATGTTTTTGTTAAGGAAAAAGAGAGCAGTTTTGTCCTAAAGTAAAATGACTGGTTATTGCAGAATAAGAAACAGGAATGTGTAAGACAAAACCTAAATGCAAAAAAAAGTTGTAGAAAGTTTGTGGAAAAGTAATTTTATTTGTCATGGTCAAGACTGGCTAAGATTTGACAGGTTTGTAAGATTTTTAAGAGTTTTCTTATCAGGCAGTATCTTCATGCATAACTAGGAATTTGGTTTCTTCTCTGTTAAAATGACAAAATTTTCTTGAATGATTGGTCTGTTTTTAGTAAGATGTTTTAAAAGGTTTTCTTAACCAACTGAATAATCTGCCTAGTGGCAAGGATTCTGTATCTTGTCAGAATCTCCTGTGCTTTGTAATAACCTTGTTATCTTTTATTGTTTTAGAGAACAAGTCTTCTCACTTTTGAAAGAACTCTAGGTTTTTTGTTTTTGTTTTTGTTTATTTTTTCACAATCATGTTAATTCCTCTATTTACTTTAACATTTTTTTATTGCCACTTTGGTTAAATATTGAGCCAAATATTTTTTCATAGTGGTCCATGATCCTATATAACAAAATGTTCAAACCTGAGAGCTTTGGACATATTGCCTTCCCCAAATCAAACCCTAAACGACAGCTTCTTGACCTCAAACTGTCTTTAGGCTTTTCCAGAGGGCCCCTGGAAAATCACAAAAGATTTGTTCTTTTACCTTGTAAAATGAGAGTTGTTAGAAATAGGTTTATTTGATATGTTATGAGTTGCATGGAAGTTGTCAAATTAAAAGAGTTTCTAACCTTCTGTTGGTTAAATTTGTAAACTTTATTGATATAAATATTTCAGAAATTGTATAAATTCCTAGAGATGTTTCAATGTCCTCACTGTCCATGAGATGTCCTCACGCTGATCTGCCTGATATTAGACAACAGTAGTGTTATTGGTCATAAGTTCAGTTATTTTTTAAAGGAAAGTTTAATGAATTATTATCAGATCATTCACTTTTGTAAAACAGCAACAATTTAGCCACTACCATTGTAAGTCTTTTGTCTTCTACAGATAGCTTTTATTCAGGTTGCTTCCCTGAAAACCCTTGAAATCAGTTATAGGCCAGAGTTAATCTTCAACAAAAAGGCTGATCTCAGAGACCCATGGAAAGAACTATGCCAGGTACTCTGGGGCACAGGTTTCTAATGGCATTGCTTAAATAACCTTGAGGCCGTGCCACTGGACTGGATCAACATCTCCAGCATTCTAGTGAAGAAGTCAATGGGTTCATGAAATTGCTAACACAAGATCCAGTGGAACAAGGATTAATTATCTAGGACTGAATTAACTGATAAAGAGTGATTATAGGTTTTGTTTGGATTATTGCTGATATTTTAATGGGCTATTTTCTAGATACAAGGAATTCCTTACTCTTTTCCCTTAAGCTATCTAGAATTTATAAAAACCTTTATCTTTTTCTCCCCACTTGATCCCTCCAGAATTCAGAAACTGTTCTTATTGTTATGGCAATATAATTATTTGCATAGGTTAAATCAGAATCTGTCCTCCTTGTTAATAGGACATAATTGGAGACACTGATTACATTACCAAGGTTTTGATTGGAATATTTGAGAATGATGCTCCTTTAATCAGACATGATCAGAAACTTTTAAGGAACTAAAGTTGACTTATGGAGCCAATGCTTACAAAACCCTCTTGGAAAAACTACAGTGGCACCTGACTCCTGGGTTCCCAGCCTTACAGGTCTGTAAGGAGGATTACTTTCTGGCAAACATAGGAATCATATAATACTTAGGAGATCTCAAGAAAGAGGAATTCATCCAAATCCATGAATACTGCAGGTGAAATTTGGTGTCAAGTTCTTGGCTTGGCTTCCTAACCTCAAGCCTCCAATCTCTGGTTGCTTATGAAAACTACCAGCAAAGCAAACTTAAAAGAACCTATAGGGTAAATTACCAATTCTTTCTGCACCTACATAAATAATCAGAGCAAATCTAATGAAACCAGCTATATTTTATGATCAAGAATAACCTTTCCTGGAGTCATCTTTTTCAAAAGGAAGGTAACTGTAGAGGGAAATGTTGTGTTTTAATCGAAAACTTTAGCACACACCTCTGGGTTCTCAGAATCTGCTCTCGTTCATTGAGTTATTTTTCACCCCTTTTGTAAACTGCAGATAACTGCATGTTTTTTTTGTTTTTTTGTTTTTGCTTTTATATTAATAAGTCTGGTACAGTGAATATTATAAAGGACCAAGTTAAGGTATTTCATGATATCAGTCAGGCTCAAACATTTCAATGGGCAGACCTATTTCCTGACTTAGGTTCTTGGTTTAATGGAACATAGGGACAACTAGTATGCTTTGGATTTATGCTTTTAACTGTGATTATCAGTCTATATGTTTCTATTGCTTGTACAAACTGCGTTTCAAGATTCTGTTTAAATTCCTTGTCACCCTCAAGACAGATGTTTGCTCTTAATATAGCTAATCAAAAGGCAAATGAAATAGAAATGGGCCTGTCTTTAGTGGACTGAGACTAAAAATAAAAATAATAGGCACCCTGACTTGGAGAGAGGGCTGTGCCCATAATCCACTCAGCTGAGTAAGTAAGCCCACTCCAAGGGTCTTAAATGAACAGCCACCCAACAAGCTTCACTGCAATCAAGAAAGGAAACAAATGCAAAAAATGAAAAGGCAAAAAGGAACAAAATGTCTGACAAGCTTACTCAAGTGACTGACAAGAAAAGAAATTAATAGTGGTGACGGAAATGCTTTGGTCATGTTTCCAATGAGATCATTGAGAACGTGACCCAAAGGCTACTCTGCTAAGTAAACTAAAATGGTCGCCTGCATTGGACATTGCCTGGCCAGACCCCTTTCCATGAAAGGATTTTTCCAGAATACTAAAACCATTGACCTGCAGGGGGTTTCTGAGAAAACAGAACAAAGGAATGTACACTGCAGAATTGCAGATAAACAACAACTGGTGATAAACCAGTTTTGGTCTAGGAGAGATAGCTTATCAGAATGAATATACCATACTAATAAATGTATATGTGCTCCTTCCTGTAAGGCCTCCCCAAAATAAAATGGAAACTTAACATCAGCCAATCTGAACATTTCCTTGCTTGCTTCTGTGTTTGCCCTATATAGGTTTCCCCTTTCCACTCCCATGGCAGAGCTTCTCTCCATGTGCATTTTGGAGGCTGCCTGATTCATGAATCATAAACTACTCAAATAAACTCCCATAAATAATATCTTATCTATTATTTTGACAGGGCCATTTACAAGAACAGCATTGAATGCTCTAGAACTTTGAAAACAAATCTTTGATGTTCTTATCTGCCATTAATTCTGTATAGAACAGGATATTGTAGATTAAAAATTTGTGGAATGGGAAACGGATGTGGCTCAAGCAATTGGGCTCCCATCTACCATATAGGAGGTCCAGGGTTTGAGTCCCAGGACCTCCTGGTGAAAGGCAAGCTGGCCCATGCGGCGAGCTGGACCACACAGAGTGCTGGCCTACGTGGAGTGCTGGCCCCTGTGGAGTCCTGGCCTGCGCAGGAGAGCTGGTACAGCAAGATGACGCAACAAAGAGAGACACAAAGGAGAGACAATAAGAGATGCAGCAGACCAGGGAGCTGAGGTGGTGCAAGAGATTGAGCACCTTTCTCCCACTCCGGAAGTTCCCAGGATCGGTTCCTGGTGCTGCCTAAAGAAAAGACAAGCAGACACAGAAGAACACACAGAGAACAGACAGCAAGTGCAAAACAATGGGGGAGGGGGGGAATAAATAAATAAATCTTTTAAAAAATTTTTGTGGAATGAATACATAAAAATATAGAACAATGAAGACATGAATGTTTAGAAACTCAAAATATAGAGGGAAACTTTTTTTCCTCCTGCCCTAACTCTTACATGCAGGTGAAAACAGAGGCAGGCAGGAAAGAAAGGGAATGGGGGTAAGATATTTTACACCCACTATGTATTTAATAACTTTTTACTGAACTGCTTGAGGAATAAAAAAAGGAGGATTTATTTTATCAGTTCAGCTAACAACTATCAAGGTCATACTATGTGTTAGGTTTATATACCTTACATAGACATATTATTCCTCTGGCTTTCAAATCTGCTGTACATTGGAATCCCTTGGGCAGCTTTAAAACATTTTGATGGCTGAAGTGCACCCTCTGCGGATTCTTACTTAATTGGTCTGGGGTGTGCCATAGAAATAGGATTTTTAAAGCTCCCTAGGTGAATCTAATGTGCAACAAACTTTGAGATTTCATGCTTTACTCCTTTAATACAAGGGTCAGCAAACTTTTTCTGTAAAAGGCCAGATAGTAAATACTTTAGTCTTTCCTGACCATATGCTCTCTGTCACATCTACTCAATTCTGCTGTTGTAGCATAAAATCAGCCATAGATACTATTTAAATGAATGAGTGGGGCTGTATTCCAATAAAACTTTATTTACAGACTCTGATATTCAAATTCTACAAAGTTTTCACATGTCATGAAATGGTGGATTCATATTTTGTTTTTTTCCCCCAACAATTTAAAACTATAAAAAACATTGTTAGGTTGGGACCATACAAAAACAGGCAGTGGGCTGCATTTGGCTGTAATTCACAGATCCCTGCTCTCATCCATACAACTGCATATGGGCAGAGGCAGTTGTTATTCTCACTTTTACGGCTGAGGGAATTGAGGCAAGATCAGATGGCTGCTGGTGGTAGATTCAGGATTTGATCATGATGTAAGCTTCTCTTTTAGAAACTATCAACACATCCAGAAATTATACCTTGGTTATGAGGATAACTGATGTGAGCAAAGCTTTCCTTACCACCCCCATCTTTTTAAAAATAAACTGCCAACTAATTCAAATCAGAACAATGCAGTACTTAATTTTTTTTTTTTTAAATTAACCATTGTTCAACCCTCTGCTTCCTACATTGTTGGGTTGACCTGGCCTTCCATATGTTCCTTGAGAGATTTACTCAATTTAATTGAAGTTACGGTTTTTCCTTGTTCTTTTTGTACCACCAAATCAAGCAAATAGTGTTAAAATATTATGGTCAATTATGCATATAAATCTTACAGAGTTAATGAACATATTCTTGAGATTGTGGAACAGACTGGATACTTATCTTACTCTTTAAGACAAAATACCACATCTGTATAATGCATTGCTAAGCTTTCTTCTTACTACACACTTTGCCTAGAATCCCATTTTCCATTAAATAATAATCATTGTAATTAATAGTCTGGTTATGTTATCTCCCTAATCTGGTTACAGTAATTCATCAAAGTTATGTAAATGAATGCTAGAAAAGCAGTGCAACTTTCCTTTAAAGGCATGTACATCTCTGGGTAAAGAATATAAGTTGTTATAATTCTCTGGGGAACAGAATAAAATACTTGACTTCTTGTAATTCATTGAAGGAAAATACACAGACTATTTTTACATTGATTTAAGGGCATTTGATCATTTCTTACAGCTAGTGATTATGGGTAGGCTGAGGGGTGTGACCTGGATGTCTTCAAATCTTAAAAAGTGCCCAGGGATAGAAGAACAATTCCCTCCTGACTCTGCATCCTGCATTCCTTAGTACTGACCTGAAAGGAATGCAGTGTCCTCAGGTGGCCCTGAGACTGATTCAGAGCTTTGGATGGTCTTGAGAGGGGTTTGAAAACCCTTTACCTCACCTAAAATCCCCAGAGAGGACTTGTAGGACCTTCCCCCCTCCAGTCCTTGGGCATTGACCGTTCATTCAGACAAGGAAAGGGAGAATGCCAGGTGGGTGACTGGGATTTGTGCAGGTTCTATTGCCCATCCTTTTGGGCCAAGCTGCCTGATCCTGGGGGCCAAGGTGTCCTTGTTCTCTGGATTCATAGCTGTTCTACCTAATCCACAGGACTCTTCTGAGGCTCAGACAAGATATTCCATGCTCTATGAAATGACCCTGGCCAAGGCATCATCGGGTGGTTGATTTATTGCAGTGAGTTTAAGAATGAATTTTGGAACAAGTCAGGTTTGGATTCAAATCCCAGTTCAACTATCCGCCCCCAAGCTGATGACCTTGGTGATGTTATGAAACATTATTACCAATAAAACAGGGGAAATAAGAAGTTTGTTGTGAGAATTAAATCTGAAAATGCACCTAAATCTTTAGAATAGTAACTGGTCTCAGAGTGTGCTCATTTATCCTCTTCTTGTTCTCCCCCTCCTCTTCTGCTTTCTTCTTCCTTTTTAATAGACTATAAGGTTTGAGGTGGAACCAAGGAACTGCCCCTCTTTCTTCTGCACCCACCCAAGCCTTTGGAATTTTAATTTGGGAAGAGAGGAAAAGAAAGGCAAAGTGCAAAAAGAGAAGAGCAAGAGAGAAACAAAATCTGATCAGGTCATTCTCATCCTAATCTCTTCAGTGGCTTCTCATTGTTCTCAGGATGAAGACTCAATTTTTTGCTGCTGCCTTCAGGGCCCTGGGTGTCTGAAGCCTGCCACCATGCCATCCTTTTCTGGGACTCAGTTCTGGCACTAGCCACAGGGGCTCTATTAATTTCCTATTGCTGTACAACAAATAACCGCAAATTCAGTAGCTTAAAACAACACCCATTTCTTTGCTCACAGTTCTGTAGGTCAGAAGTCCAGGCATGATGTGGTTGGCTTTCTGCTGAAAGCAAGGTGTTGGCCAGACAGAGTTTTCATCTGGAGGTTCCAAGCTCATTCTTGTTGTTGGCAACTCAGTTTCTTGTGGTTGTAGAATGCTGGTTGTCCACTGGGGTTGCTATCAGCTCCTAGAGCTTGCTCATCTTCCTTGCCATGAGGCCTCCTCCATCTTCAAGTCACACATGGTACACTGAATCCTTGTGCTTCATAGTGCTGAGCTCCCCTGTGTCTGGCTCCTAGACCCAGATTGCGAGGGCTCATAGGGTTAGGTGAGGCCCACCTGGATAACCTTCCTTTCTTAAAGTTAGCTGTGCCTCATAACATATCCCAGTAATGCGAGTAAAACCCATCCTATTCACAGTCCCAGGAACGATGTAGGGCTTGTACACACAGGGCAGTGGGGATCTTGGGGACCACCTTAGATTTCCAAATGTTTCTTGCATCCTCCTACCACAGCACCTTGTGCCTGCTGTTCCATCTACAGGAACAATCTTTGTCACTCCCCACACCATCCTGACTAATTCATACTTCAGATCTCAGGTCAAATGTCATTTCTCCTATTGCATGTTTGCATGGATGCATAGTCCTTTCTTCTGGAGAAGTAGTCACAGCTATTTACATTTGTTTGGGTTGCTATTTGGCTTATTTAGCCCCCTCCCCCTTCATACTATGAACTCTTGAGGGCAAGGGCTGTGTCTGTTTCTGATCAGCAGTGTGTCCTCCACTCCTAGCAGAGGCCTTACACTCAACAAATGTCCACTGAATGAACGAATATATAAATGAATGATAAAAATATCCTTCTCCTCCTCTCACACACAGACTTAATTCTTCCAGTTTCTCCTACAGTTGGGCCATTCAGAGACCCAAGTTGGAAAGTGTAGGGAGTTTTATTTTCAGGGCAGAGTAGGGGCTCCTTAAATGAACGTTTGATATGGACCAAATGGCACCTTGTCTGTATTATCTACCTGTTGCCTGAACATTTTGTCTTAATTTTCAGGGTTAAGTGATGAAAGTAGAAAGGATGCTATGTACTGTCATTGTCTCTGACAACTTAACATAAAATAACTCATGAAACTTCCAATGACCTTGCAGGAATGAGACAAAGGACAGGTGTTTTAAATGGAAAGCGGAGACGAGAAAGAATGCATCATGGAAGCCTGTCTGGAATGGCCATCACTGTGGGTTTTGTGTAGCCAGGAAGGCATTTGGGTGACCTGGGTACCAGGCAGAAAGGGAAGGTACTGCCTTCCTTTCTGCTGCTCTCTAGCTCCGGTTAAGCACCAGATGTACTGTAGCTGGTTCGTTTGAAACCCATTAATGGGTTAAACTCTGATGAGGCAACAGCTTGTGCCGATGCGCCTTCCTCTCCACCGTGACTGTTTGGTGGAGGCGTCAGGGGGAATGAAGATGATGGGGGAAAATGTTTCTCTTCTCTGAAGTATCGGAACAGCTACCTTAATGGCCACCAATGTCTAGGTCCCAAGGTTTTAGTTCAGAATGATTATATGAAGACACCTCAAACCTAGAGGGAAAACCCACTCACATAGAGCAGCTTTGAGCCAAGCCTCTGGAGTCACCAAGCTGAAAGGAACCTGATTAATGACAGCACCTGAGATAAGTGGCACTTTAACCAACCTTAACTGTTGATGTATGATGACATAATGTCCCCTCCAATTAATGACAAGGATATAAAACACCTGTATTTAGCGGAGCAGATGCTGCTTTTATGGTTAGATGCGCAGATTAAATTGACTTCTAAAGGACCATCCATAACTTACTTTCCTATTATTTGTTTCTATATTTGTTTCATTGTGTATGCTATAGGTGGGAGAGGAAATTTAACCTCATATTACACACCTGTGCAGCGAAAGGGTACATGCTATACTGTAATTTACCTAAAAACAACTCGCATGCCATGATTAAGCAGGTTAGTGATGGTGATCTGCCTCATTTACTGAGGGCCTTTCATACTGTGTGAACCCCAATTTGTTTTTTTAATAGAGGTGAGCAATACCTTCAATGGATCAGCCAATCAGTCAATCAATCAATCAATATACAGAACCCACCTGTTTAAATTATCTATATAAAGTAAACAAGATATAAATAGTTTTGTAAATGAAAGTCATTTCATCCGCTGGTCGGTTGGTGGGGGCAGGCTGGGGAAAGCTGCAGGGAAGACGTGGAATGTGAGGGAGGACTATGTAAACAGGTGGAAAAGAGAGGACAGACCAGGTGGGAGATTAGGCTTTTGAAGCAAGGCAAAGAAGATGTGCAGGAATAACCCAGCTCTGAGTCCTGTGAGAAAACAGCAGGGCATAAAGTGTACACTGGACAAAGCGTAGACCAAGCTCAGTATGACAAGTTGAGTCAAGATCACCAGGCCATGATAAGGTAAATTTCACTTAAAAAAAAAAAAAAAAGATGATTTGGGAATCTAAGGATAAGGTAAAGATATGGGGAAGCTTCTATTTTCTGTCTCAACTTGAGACATTTTATGTTCCTGTTTGTGTTATTTGGGTGGATCCTGTCCCCTGAGTGTGAGTAATAGAATTAAGAGATGTTAAATAGGAATTTAAAGGTATCATGGGCTCAGACGGTCCATCTGGTTGGTTGCAGGAGAAAATATAAGAACAGTGGTGAGAACTGGAGAAATGGCCTCATGATGTAGGATCAGGTTTGTCCACATGTCCCTTGGTAGGAAGCTTTGTGAGCTATGGGCATGGCTGATAAACACATGGGTTAATAGGAGAACAAAATGAGGGTAAACATGATCTTCTGGGAGTTGGGAAGCTCATATCCCCTCTCTTCTTTCCTCACTCCTCTTCTATCCACTACCATAAAATAATTTTTATGGAACGGTTCAGCTTTAGGACCTTGATTTATGGAGGCTGCATCTCCTACTGTATTGAGCTAGGGTTCTGGCATGCTTGGGTGTGGATACATTTGATCTTACTTAGGTTCCTGGTGCTGAGAAGACACTGGCGCTAGGGCTGCTGCCCCAGGGGACAAGGACAAGGCTAAGCACCATCCCTTTTCCAGGAGCTCTGCATCTTCTACCCAACCAGGCCATCTCAAGGCCATGGGCAATGCCCTCCCTTCTTCCCGGGTTGGGACAGGTGGCCTCGGCCAGTTCTGCTTTGATTGTTGGGGCAAGCATTCTGTTTCTTTCACTTTCTTCTGTTTCTCGCTGGCCGGTGTAGCCATTTTAACATCTCTGGTTGCTGGGGCAGACTAGGCAACTTAAGCTGACCCTCTAAGGTCAAAAGTCTTTTCAAGAATTTGGAAGTAGAATGTAAGTCCCATGAGAGCAAGACTTTTTGTTCATTGCTGTCTCTAGCACCATGCCTGGCACATAGGGGCTATTTAATGTACATTCATGGAATAAAAATTAAAGTGTCACTTTGCCTTGCTTTTTTATCCACATGCTTATTTTCTTTGAAGACATGGGTGGTTGATTAAGGGCAGCATTGGCTGTTTGGGGTCCCATGACCCAGAATTCTATGTCGCTCTCTAGAAATAAGCAACCGTAGCTATTGGCATCCCATTTTATTATCCCCAATGGTAGTCACTGACATTTTGCCACTGGTTTTTCTTCATTTTTCCTGAAGGAGCTATTTGTGGGGTTAATAAAGCAACCCAAAGATGGCTTTCAGTCTTCTATACCTCACTACAGCAAAATTCTAGTCTGAAGAGTGAATCAGTTGAAGCCACGTGGAATTCACTCTCACTTGATCTTTGTAAAAGAAAATGATACCTTTCCTTCTCTTCAAGGTTATTCTTCTCCATCCCATGCCTTCCTGTCTAACCAGGACAAGACTCTCACATTCTTCCATTATTCCCTCTCCCTCCTCTCTCTCTGGCTCATACACTCTGATATTTTCTGCCTCTCACTACCAATTGGTTGCTTCTCTACAATCTGTAGACATGTTTATCTTATCGTAAAAAATATCTTTCTTCCTTTGCGTACTGGTGTTGCCATTGGCCCTCCCTCCTTTCCTTTATAATCTAACTTATTAGAAAAACAAAAAACAAAACCCCAAAAACATACAGCCTCAACTTCTTGACTTACCTCTCATGTCTCAGGCTTTCCAACACCTTCCGGGGTGGCTGGCTTAGGCTGAGTTTATATTTTCTGTATCTCACATTTCATTAAGGGCCCCTTGTGCCACTATAGGTCACAGGCTACCTGTGCTGGTTCATCTTTGGTGATGTACAGCCCTTGAATGGATTTCTGGGAATCATTTTTATGCCTATGATCTAATTTCTTGTTAAAATGATGTTGGAAGAATGGGGATCATTTGTGGTTTTCTTGTTTGTTCTTGTTTTTATGGAAACCTCCTCCTTTTGGGAGAAAGGTGAACCATGGTTTCATGTTCCTTCATATAATTTTATCAAGGGTTTAAGAATTAGGAATATTTTGGGGGATGGGTAGGTAATGGAAGATCCTGTGTGGCCCATCAGTTATCCAAGAATCATAGATTAAAATCTCATTCTTTAGAAGGGAGCTCAGCAACCACCAAGATGGATAAAGCAAATAAGGCTTGGGAATTGGAACATGGGGAGAGAGAGAAAAATGTAGCGTGGTTGTCAAGACCTTGTCCTCTGGAACTTGACTTCTTGAGTTTAAATTCCAACTCTGCCACTTATGAGCCAGTCACTTTGCCTCTCTGTGTCCTATATTCCTCATTTATAAATTGGAGCAATAGTAGCAGCTACCCCATAGACTGTTAAAAGGGTTGAACGAGTTAATATTTTGCAAAAGTCTTGTAACAGTGCCTGGTAGACAATTACATGTATGTGTCATTTCCTATCATTAAACAGACATCAATTGACTACCCACTGCATGCCAGAAATTGTACTGGGCTTTGGGGTTGTAAAATTATGAAGATTAAAAAAACCGAAAGTCATGACACAATGTGGATGAGTTCCTGGGGCCCACAGAGTCAGGGTGCCTGATGGGGCCTGGGGTCTTCACGCTGCCAGCACAAGTGTGGTCATTGCTTCATTGCCTGAAGTGCTGGAATGAGGGGAATGCATCAGGGGTGCCCCCATGAGCACCATTTGAAGACATTCCTGTTCACACATTTAGAAAAAGAAGAGATGGATTGAGGTGCCATCCAGGTGCACACTTTTGAAAGAAATGGAATGGATGTGGCTTGGCCATTATTGGAAATAATGACCTCTTGGCCTGAAACCATAAGCTTCTTTGCCCTTCTGGATGGGTATGTGTAATCTTCAAAATGGCTTTGGGGACAAATTTATTATTCCTAGGAGAAGAGAAATATTATTTTTGCCAAAAAGAGAGATACAACTGCCATATGAGCCAAACCTCATATGATGTAATCCTGAAATGTTTAAATTCAAATGTTAGAAGTGAGGTACTCAGTTTTTGGCTTGTTGTGTTTCTTTGGATATTTATTTACCTATTTATTTATTTATAATGACAGAGATATGTTAAAGTTGTCTCCTAAGCAGAAAATAAACAAATGCTCACGCTTAGACATTTGTGCTCAGAACAGAGTTTTTGGTTTGTGAATTGCATCCTGAGATTGAAGACAGCTGGTATACACCACAGCGGCTGAGAAGGAACGTGCTGGGAAAGTGTGTGGAATGAAATCTAAACAATGCTAACTGGTCGCAGACACTAATTAAGGAGCATGCCAGTAGCTGTGGGCTGCTCCAAATGAAACACTATCTTTTCTTCACTCTGTTGACACAGAGCTACAAATACGGTTCCAGAAAGATTGAAAGGAAGAGTTTGAGCACTGTAATCTCATCCTCTTGGTAACCAGCATCAGATAACACTGAGAAGGAACTGGTTCAGAGCCACCAAGAGGCATTGTTAAATGAAGTCTGGATTTTCCTTTCCTTGAAAAAAAATAAATCACAGGGCTCATATCCTCAATTCTCTGCCATTATAATTTTATATTAATCAAAAAGAAAATTGCTCCGCCGAGAATTGTTAGCCATGGCTTATGAAGTTTCAAGGATGATTGATTGTTAAAAAGGACATTTTTTAAAAATTTGCAATGAGATAAATCCAAGCAGATTACTCTATAAGATGGTGAAAGGAATTTAAGAAGATTTTTTTTTTTTTTTTAATAGTAAAGACATTACCCATTTGCAAAACATTGCAGGCAAATCTGTCATCTCAGGAAACCTGTTGGTGTCGTTGGAGGCTGAGGAGAACACATTTCTCCCGGCTACTTGGGGCCAGGCTTCTTGGCTTCTTTACAGTGGTACATTTGTCTAGGCAGGAGGACCTGGTGGAGGAAGGTAAGCTAGGGGGGCTGGAACAAGCAGAGGTAGGGTGGAGGCAAAGGAACCAAATAAGCCATCTTCAACTCCCAGTGTCTCTGTTTTCAGGATGACACTGCTACTCTGCCCCTTGGCTCTAAGGAGAGAACTGGAGGATATAAAGTTAGTTTAAGTTAAATGGATGAAAAATGGGGGTGGTACAGATCTATGCATAAATATCTTTTCTTCCCAACATGAAATAAGAGCTTGGTTTGGTGGTGAGGGTAAGAAAGACAGCTCCATCAAGGCCCATCTTGGTTTGCTACAGAGTTTCAATGCAAAGAACCAGAAGTGAGTTGGCTTTCATAAAGGGGATTTATTTGGGGTAAAAGTTTACAGTTCTGAGGCTGTGAAAATGTCCAAATCAAGGTATCATCAGAAAGGCTTTCTCTCCAAAGATTGGCTGCTAGCAGGTCCTGGGGTCCTGCCTGTGGCGAGGCAAGATGCTGGGTCTGCCAGTCTTCCTCTACTTTCTCCTAGAGTTCAGCTGTGGACAATCAGGCATCTCTCCCTGGGCCTCAGTTGAGCCTCTCTGGCTTCTCTGTCTTTCTGCAGCTATAGGCAAACCTGGAGTCCTCTGTCTCACATGGGTGCATCAAAATGGCAGAGTTCCCTTTTCTGTGTCTCTCACTCTGTGTTTCTGTTTATATAAGGCCCATCAAGAGGCCCATCAACCTAGGTCACACCTCACTGATGTAGTCCAATCAAAAGCCCTAAACTGATCTAATCAAAGGTCCCTTAACTGAATTTAATGCAATCAAAGGGCCTCATACCCACAGGAATGGAATAGTTGAAGAACAATAATCTTTTCCAGTATTCACAAAATTCAAACCATCACAAGGCCCTTGTCTCCCCATTTCCTCAAACAGTGGAGTTTTCTTTGTCAAGACCCTTATGACTTTTAATTCTCCTTTTTTGGGGTGAAATAATAGTCATTATTTTAATTTGTCCTGTTTGAGGACTTATTATGTGCAAGGAATTGAGATTTACATGTATTCTTTTATTTAATCCTTACAATGACTCCAAGAAAATATTTTCATTTTGTAGGTAAAGAAATAAAGACATTAAGAGGTTCAATAAATTGTCCAAGGCCAAAGAGTAGATAAGTGGTAGAGTCAGGGTTCAAACTGTATGACCTTGAAGAAGACCAAAGTTGGGACCTTCCAAGAAATCAGTAAAGTCACAGGACAGGAATAGAGAGGACAATCCAGTCTGAGACCTTGCCGTGTATGTCAGGAAAGGAATATAGTTTCAGTGGGTGTGGATAAGGTGAAGCTCAAGTCTGAGCCTGTCTAGAAATATTCATTGACTAGATATAATGAGCATGTTTAATATTTAAGATTTGCATTTCATGGTATTATTTTTAATTAATTAAACATAATATTTAAGATCTCCCAAGAAGGGTACAGGAAGTATGCATATATGAGGAGGGGGAGGGGTGGGGAAGGAGCAAGTACTTTGCTGTATCAGTTACAGTTTAGGAATATGGTTGGTTGCAACTGACAGGAAACCCAATATCAGAGGTTTAACAAGATAGACATTTCTTTTTCTTTCATATATAAATGTTTGGAGGCCCAGAGTTGGTAGCACAGCTTCATGAAGACATCATGGACTCTGGCTCCTTTTCTTTTGCTTCTCCTCTCCTCAGCTTGGGTTTCCAATTTATGGTACAAGATGATTGCTTGAATTCCAGCCATTACATCCATAATCCAGCCTGCAGGAAGGAGGCATAAATGGGAGTCATACATGGCTCTTCTTTTATACCATTGGCCAGAACTTTCTCTGGGCGATGTGTCACTATTATGATAAACAAATCCAACTGATAATGTTAATACTCAAGGATATTATTAAAGCTTAATAAATTACTTTCCCTAAGTACCATTTTGAATTTTCAAGGACCCTCTTGGGTACATAGTAAATTCACTCCAAAATTTTACTTGTATGCAGAAACCATACACAGAGGTGAAAGAACTATTTCAGGTACATAAATCTTTGGGAAGTTTTCTTTAAAGTTTAAAGAAAAAAAAAAAAGAATTCTGGTTTGGAATTTTGGATTAATTCTCTATTCACTCATTTTTTTAAAAAAAGACTAAATACAGGTAAGATGCTGATTATTGGATAAATTGCAAGATGAATTGCTTTATCCTGAAACTTGGGGTTTATGATTGGAAAAGGTATATACATATGGAGAAGAGTATTCTCCATGTTAAGTTGTAAAATCTACATATTAATGGCAGATAGAGTCATATTTAATTACACAGAGAGCTAAGAGCATTTGAAGTCCCAAATATTGAAGACTAGCAAAATTTAGTTATTCAAGAGGCAAGATTTTATCAATTAAGGTTGCTTTGAGTGTTTTCTTTTTTTTAAAATTGCAAGCAACCAAAGGTGATTTGGGTTAACAAGTAGGGAAAATTTAAAAAAGATTATTGGAAGATTATGGGAGAGTTCACTGAATCTAAGGAAAAGTCAAAATCAGGGATTATTATGTCTACAGGAAACTCCCCAACTATTCATCTACCCCAGGCCTCAGGAAAGACCTTCACCAAGGAGAAGGTTGTTCTCTTCAGATCCCCTAGGAGGAACCAGCTCCACCAGTTTCCCTCCTCTGGGCGCTTCTCTAGAGATTCAAATTCCCAGGAGAGGATAGACCTGTGGGTCAGGGGCCCACCCCTCACCCAGGAGTGGATATAACACCTTGATTGACAGTGCTGCCAGGACTGAGTACGTGGGGGTGGGGTGGTTCCCCAAGAAAATTAGGACACTGTTAGCAGGAGAAGAGGGGAGGGATGCTGGCAGGCAGAAAAAACAGATGGCTTGCTACCTAAGCACATAGGGAGAGCAGCTCAACTTGAATCTCAAAGGATGGGGAAAAGCAGAGAGGCTCGGGTTCAGGGCGGTTAAAAAGCAGTGAGATAATGAACAGGCCCTATGAAGTCCTCTAGAAGCTCCTTATTTAATTAAACAAAACCTGCAGCTGGAAAGTCAGCAAGATTTTGTTCCTGCAGTTATAGAGGAAAGACGGGGTGAGGAGAAGGGAAAGAGAAGGGCAGTGAGGAAGAGTTCAAGAGCAAGAGAGGGTTTATGACACGGCGTGGTCTGGCTCCACTTAAAACCCTGCAACGAAGAGCCATCTTTCCATACTTTTCCGGGAGGTGCCGCACTCTTGGCTGACACTGCTGCGTCAACAATGGGAGCCAACGAAACACACCACACTGAGGATTTGGTGACACACAATGTTGTGGCAGCGTAATTGGAAGCCAGTGTTTCATCCTGACGTTATTCTGAGCCGTTTGCTGGACTGATGAAAGCAAGGGCTTTAAAGGCCAATAGTCTTCCAGTCACATCGCCCTTGTTTAAGCTTGGGAAACCTACCCCTCAGTGCCCTTCCCCTGTAAACTGGGCACCTGTAAATCCATGCTCCCTCTGGCTCACTCGGTTCAATCACTCTGATCCGATGTTTTTCAAACTGGCCGGGCACAGTCTGAATCTAAAGAGCAGTAAGGAAGGAAAATAGTTGGAGCAGGTTCATTCCAGGGAGTCTGAAGAGACCAACCTAGTGCCTGGTAGATGAATCTTCGAGGAGTCTCCTGTAGATATGATTGTATTCGTGTCCTATTTCTGCCATACAAATTACGGTAAACTTAGTGGCTTAAAGCAATACAGATTTATTCTCGTACCGTTCTGGAGGTTAAAAGTCCAAGACAGGTTTCCCTGGACTAAAATCCAAATGTTGGCAGGGCTGCATTCCTTCTGGAGGTTCTAGGACAGAGTCTGTTTCCTTACCTTTTCCAGCGTCTAGAGGCCACCAGTTTTCCGTGGCTCATGGTCCCTTCCTTCACCTTCAAAGCCGGCAATGTCGGGCTGACTCCGCATCACACTGCCACCTCTCTGGTTCTGTATCTCCTGCCTCCCTCTTCCACTCTAATGACCCTTGTGATTACATTGGACCACCAGAATAATCCAGTATACTCCCCCTATTGTAGGGTCAGCCAATTAGCAACTTCAGTGCCATCTGCACCCTTAATTCCCCTTTGCCATGTAACCGAGCCAATTCACAGCTTCCAGGGCTCCAGACACGGACATCTTTGGCAGGCCATTATTCTGCCTGCTACAGTACTATGGATGTCCACTTTCCCTTAGGTTCAGTAAGCTCTCCCCTCCTTCAAAATATTGTTTTGCCCCTGCTTACTTTAATCAAAGTCAGTGTTGGTTCCTTCTGCCTCCGTTATTCTTACTCCAAGATATGGCATGGGTTACTTCCTTGCTTTTCTAGTCTTTGTTAAAACATCACCTCAATCAGATCATAAGACCCCCATCCTTGCCACACTCCAGGATTCCTAAACCTTCTGACCCTAATCTGTTATTTCCATAGCTCTTATCATGTTCTAGCTCACTATATCATTTACTTATATATTGTGTTTATTTTGTGTCCCCATCCAATAGAGCAGTGTGTCTGGGATGTAATAAGAACTCAATAAATAAATATTTGATGAATGAATGAAAAGAGTTGTTGTTAAAATCAAATGAAATTAAAGAAAATAATTTATGTACAGCACTTAGGACATTGCCTGGCACATAGTAAGTGCTCTGGCGATGGCTGCTATTAATTTTAATTCCCAGATGTCTGGCTTCTAGAATTGTTCATGCTAAATCCCTTAGCCCAAATTTGAGGACACCACAAATATTGCTAACAAGCCCCTGGATACTTCACTTTAAGTGCTTCTTTGACAGGAGAATAAAAATTTAATTCTTTGGAAGCCACAAAAATGTTTAAACACGTCAGAGTTACCATACCAGTCTGTCTTTCTGGAGCCATTTGGAATGGTTGGACAAATCATGAATTTCTGCACCAATGACTCAGTTTCCTTTCCCTTTAGGGTAACCACTCTCTGCTCCTGAATATGAGAATATGTCAGCCTCCTCTAGATTCCAGGCAACTGCTCCCAGCTGTCTGTCACAAAGCGTAGCACGGTGTTGAGGGATGTGGTCAGAAAGCTGCTAAGTGGAAAAAAGGCCTAAGGAGTGAACCGCCTGAAGCACCAAGTGAGTAACGAGGCTTTTTCAAATCAGCCTCTAAAGTACCACTTCCCTGAATCTACTGAAAATGTGAAGTTTTCACCCCGCAAATCAGAGAAGTTCAGGTTTGGACTCTAGGTATAGAAGATTTCCCCTAAAGCAGTTCAGCAGCTGCCGCACTAAGAAGAAAAAGAGGAAGACAATGCATTTTCTCCCTTCCGTTCTGCGGTGGCAGGTGCACACCCAGGGGCATGGCCCCCAGAAAGAACGGGTTTGGTTGGAGAACTGTCAATTCATCATTCAGGAGAATGCCCCTGACAGCAGGGAGAAAGCTCCCATTCATATCCTCAGGATTGTGCTGCAGCGACCAAACGCAATGTTTCTTTAAATAAGAATCCATCTCCTGCTTGGCACAAGGAGCCATTTGTTTGCTCCTGCATGTTGTAGAATCAGCCTTGTTGCAGCCGGAGTCCTCTAAACTCATTCGGTACATTCCCATCTGTTTTCCTTTCTCTTTTTGCTTCCCTTTGGAATGCACCTCTCTTTCTTTGCTGACCCATGTAAACTCTACCTGTCCTTCATGGCCTCACCAAGTTCTGCTTCCCACACCCACCCTCCACGGCCACTTTTTAAAAAATTTTCCTCCTCTAAATCCCATTTTGTGAATTGAATTATCAAATATTATGTTAATAATTTTTTAAAACCTGGTTCAAAAAATTCCCCACTGTTCCATTTACTATCTCTATAGCCTAGAGCAAGTGACATGGTCTCTTTGAGTTTCTGGTTGCCCATCTTTAAACCAAGGGTTCTGTCTAGCTCAGAGATGCTGTAAGATTGAACGACACATGTGAAAGCTTCTCTTAGAGCATTTTGCTCATAATAATTGCTCAGTAAATAACAGTTGAATCCAGAACTCCAGTCCTCTGGATGGTTCAGGTGCTAAACTGGAATTTCTGATAATGAGAATTCTGTTGCTGTGTGTTTCTCTGGGTGGGAAACACAAGCCTGCTGGACTCTAAGCTCCACGGGGCAGAGTGTTGCCTGCCTTGTCGGAATGGGGCTTGGGTGGGATGGGCGTCCCGTAAAAATTAATGGAATATCCCACCCTCTAGTTTTATTTGTCTCCCAACTAGAGAACAGCTTTCCTAAGGGCACGAGGATAGTTAATGTATCCCTATCAGGGTCTCTAACCTACTAAGTTCTTAATAAATGCCTTAGTTCATTGAAGACACGCTGATATGGAGAGTTCAGTGTAAGGCATGCGGCCTCCTCTCCACCATTTATTGTCCACCCTTTAGTAACATTTTACTTAGATATGTTTTTAAAAATTAATTGCTATGTGCCTTCCACAATTTAGGACCAAAGCAAATACAAACTGTGCCTATAAAAAAGGAAAAAGTAGAGAGAAAAAGGTGTATTTTTCATGTTTGTAAAATGTGGATTCTAACATTTAAATGATTTTTTCTTAAAGATTTCCACACCTTTAATAATTTTGTTTAAAAACTGTCCTCTTATTTAAGGTAAGACCAAGTATGCTGATACTATCAAGAAATGCTCTCTGTTTGGATTCTCAGCATGGTGCACTCAGAAAACAAGCTCAGTTTTCTGTTCTACCAGGTAGGGACAAGAGTGCTTAGCTGTGTCTTCATCTATTTACCTTATTTACCATATTTGCTGGGAAAAGAGTCACTTACAGACTTCTAATTGAGTCTTTGTGTGGCCCTCTGATCTTTTCTTAAGCTTTGTTAGGGGGGTTGGAGTTGATGTTATTTAAAGTTTTAATGATAAATGCCAGTCTTCAGTGAAGGATCCCATAAACCTGTTTTCTCAACTCTGGGTGCCCATTAGAATTACTTGGGATGAGCTTTTTTTAAAAAAATACCAGTGCCCTGGCTGTATCCCAGACCAAGTGAATCAGCATCTCTGGGGGTGATATTTTCGTTTTCTTGAAGCTCTCTGGGTGTTTCTACTGTGTGGCCAAGGCCGAGCATCACTGCTGCAAACATGGGGATATAACTGCCAAGGTGCCAAGATCTTCCTTTATTTCCTTATTATAAAGAAACTCTTGTAGGACAGAGGATGTTTGAATGCGGTGGTAAAATTGCTTACTTTGATATTTTAAACATTGGCTATTGGCTAATCCGTGCGAGTTCTACTAGTAAATACATGACTTTAACTCCTGGCTCAATGAGCAGTTCACTCATCCTGCCTGAGTCCCACCTGTGGCATCAGTTGTGCTCCTGGAAGGATTCCTAAACCATCCTAATTATCCCACAAATCTCCCTAACATTCCTTCAAGTGACTCTTCTCTCCTCTTTTCATCTCTTTTGGATTTGTCTAGACTGTTTGTAAACATTTATTCTCTTAAAGAATTTGAAATTATTTTGTTTAGTTCCATGAAAAATCCTAGATTTTTAGTAGGATTGTAATTGCATTTATAGATTAATTTGGGGGAGAATTCAGATATTTATGATAGCCTACAAACACAATAGTTATTTTTATTGCATTCAATAGGAATTTGGATTTATTAACATAGTTTACTGCTTTCTTTTCCTTGAGGCAGAGATTGAAACCCAAGAATTGCTGGCAAACCACCAGAAGCTAGGAAGAGGCAAAGAAGTCTTCTCCCCTATATATTTTGGACTTCTGTCTCCAGATCTGTGAGCCAAGAAATCTCTTGTTTTAAGCCATCCAGCTTTTGGTACTTTGTTGTGGCCACCTGAAGAAATGAAGATACCCCTTTCCTGCTTCAATAGATAGATGTGGTGAGCCCCTGCATGCTTCTGTCCTCCTTCTCCACAAATCTTCTCTATGGTCATTTTCTCAGCTGACTTTCCTCTCTTCTCCCCCATTAGCTCCCTTCCTCACTGCTCGTCACAAACTGCTCTTGTCAAGAGCCCCGATAATCTCAATATTGCAGAATCCAGCTGTCAGTCCTGTGTCCTCATGTTAATTGACTTCTCAGGCACATTTGACACAGTTACCACTTCCTCCTTGAAACCCTTTTTTTCTCTCGATTTTGTAGACAACATTCATGCGGATTTTCCTGCCACCTGTCTGGCGTCTCCTCAGGCTGGTTCCTTCTTCTCTCTGCAGATTCTAAATTTTGGAGGGTCCCAGGGTTTAGTCTTGTGTTCTTCTTTCTTCTCAGTCTACACACTGTCCTATGTAATCTCACGTGGCCCTCACTGCTTTAAATGCTGTTTTTGTATTGATCACACACACACACACACACACCCGCATGTCCATGTCCGACATTTTATCTCCAAAGTTGAATATCCAACTATTAGACATATTCACTTGGACATCTAATAGACACCTCAAATTTAAAATGTTTGAAACAGAAACCTTAATTTCCATCCTGCCCAAGCTTACTATTCTTCCAGATGTCATTCAGCATTTCAAGAAATGGAACTACAATCAGCTCAGGTTCTCAGTGCCCAAAGCCTGGATGTACTTGTGTGCTCTATCTTTCCCTCTTCCGTCTAGCTAGTACATCATCAAGTCCTGTTGATCTATCTGTTTTCTTCTCTCCATCTGCACTGCTATGACATTATACCAGTGGTTTTCAACTCTGAATCTCCATTAAAATTTACTTAGGCTTTACTCCAGAACAATTAAATGACAATCTCTGGAATAGGGACTGAGCTTTTAGTTTTGCCTTTTTAAAAAGTTTTCCAGGAGATCCTCATCTGCAAACAAGTGGAGAATGCCTTCTTCCAGGCTATCATCCCAGCTTACACAGGTCACAAATCTCTCCCGGCTTCTACTCCCTACTTTTCCCCTATCATTGTCCATCTAGCAGCCAGAGTAAGCTTTATAAGCTATAAATTATTTCATGTCATTCTCCTATTCTGAACCTGCTAAGGACTTCCCATCACTCTTAGAATAAAATTAAAATTCCTTATAAGAATGTGCCTGGTCTACCCCTTGCTAAGCTAGCAGACATCATCGTGAACAGCTTTCTACCTCACTCCTCATAAGCCAGGCAAATCCTGTGACCATTCTATTTCTTGCACACCCAAAATGTATTCTTATTCTTGTGCTTTGGCACCAGTAGTTCTCTCTGACTGGAAATACTTCCCCTAGATGTTTAGGCCATTCATTTCTCAGCTTAAGTGAAACCTCTTTAGAGATGGCCACCCAGAATTCTTCAATTCATGTTGCTAGCTAATATTTTACTTTTCACTTGATTACCTGTTTTTATCAGTCTAACTCTCCATTAGAAGACATTAGTGACCTTTTTAACCTTTTAACTTAAATCAGTTCTTGACTTATAATAAATACTCCATATCTGTTATTAAAGAAGGAATGAATAATTTGCTTTTCACTTGTGGCCATTCTGCTATTGAGTTTTTCTTTTCCTCAAATTTAAATTTAATTTTAATTTTAATTTAATTTAAATTTTGTTGTTAATAACACTATACTTGACATCATTTAAAGAATGAACTAATTTTTCAAGGATTGTGACCTATATTTTCTTCCAAAGGAGGGATGTGAGAAGTCATTTCAAAGAGTTAAGATATGAAGCAGCTCAGGACCCCAATATTCATGGGACCACAACTCTCTCTGGGTCACTAATAGAGCCAAGGGGCTTTAATAACTCATTTCTTGGACTGGGTTCAGTGACCAGAGAAACTCAGGAGGTCACAGGGAAAACTGGGACTAGTTAGGAAACCTGGATTGAGTCCCATTTGTTCATTAACAGTGTGACCTTGAGCAAGTCATTTGTACCACCCTTGTAAGCCTCGGTGTTTTCATCTGCCAATGAACTAGTCGGGACTGGGGATGAACAAATGTACAGCCAACCAGCCCCCGCTTCCCTCCTGTGCCAGTGCCATCACCACAATGTACTCTTTCCCAGGGAGGCCAGATATGGACTGGGAATTATTATAATCCCTGGCTCCAAGCAGCTCCTACCAATTATTTAGAGTTGGCAAAGAGGATGAAATCTATTTGTCATCCTGGAAATACAATTTTAACAGTCAAAGATTTGATGTGCTTGCACCCATTTGAAAGAGGCAAGGACCTAGAGGCCGACTTGAGGGCCGTTGGGGTGGCAACTCACAAGAGCAATGTACGAGTGGTCTAGAATGTGAGCTCCACCAGGACAAGACAAGGTTTCAGTTTGTTTGGTGCACTAATGTACCCCCAGTACCTTGATGGGTGCTGGGCATAATGCAAACAATCAGCAAATGATTATGGAGAGAATGCATTTTCTCATCCCAAAGGCTTTCCTATATTTTATCTACCAGTGTGACTTGCACTGCAAAAGATTCTGAACAGGTATAGGTCTAGGTCAAATGATATGAGAGAGAGAGATAGAGAGAGAGAGCAAGAGTGAGAGCAAGAGAGAGAGAGATAGTGAGAGTGCAAGAGCCAATTGTCTTCACGCAGAGCACAACACGCCTCCTAGGTGTGACAGAGCCTCTTATTGCAGGCACCTCGATTCTGTGAAGACATTCAAGCTGTGTCTACACCAGGGGCTGCAAAATCAGCTGCCTACAGGGCCCTGAGCAGGAGATGCATATTAGTGAACAGGCTGGCCTGGGACCGTGATGAACTCAAGATCCATGTTCCATCTACAGCAGGCACCAGACACTTACCTCCTTCCCGTCGTGGAAATGCAAGTCCAGGGTGGCCAGGCTTTCAAAAAATTTTTTCAGAGAAGTCAAGAAATTAAAATTTTAAAAATTAAAATATCTTGAGTTTTAAAAGTTAG
>JAQZBX010023039.1:0-31123 GCA_029593785.1 Cabassous unicinctus | reverse complement strand
ATTGTCTAACTCATTCTATGATGTCAACATCACCCTAATACCAAAGCCAAACACAGGCGCCACAAGAACGGAAAACTTTAGACCGATCACTCTAATGAACCTAGATGCTAAAATTCTCAATAAAATACTTGCTAACCATATTCAACAACACATCAAATGGATTATACACCATGACCAAGTGGGTTTCATCCCTGGTATGCAAGGATGGTTAAACATAAGAAAATCAATCAGTGTAATACACCACATAAATAGATCAAAAGAAAAAAAAAATCACATGGTAATCTCTATAAATGCAGAAAAAGCATTCAACAAAATACAGCACCCTTTCCTGATAAAAACACTACAAAACATAGGAATAGAAGGAAACTTCCTCAACTTGATAAAGGGTATATATGAAAAAAACACAGCTAACATTATATTCAATGGTGAAATCCTAAAATCTTTCCTTCTAAGATCTGGAACAAGACAAGGATGCCCACTTTCACTGCTCTTATTTAACACTGTGTTAGAAGTACTTCCTCGAGCACTTAGGCAAGAAAAAGATATAAAAGGCATCCAAATTGGAGAGGAAGAAGTGAAAATTTCACTATTTGCAGATGACATGATCCTATACATAGAAAGTGCTGAGAAGTCTACAACAAAGCTTTTAGAGCTTATAAATGAGTTCAGTAAAGTGGAAGGCTATAAGATTACTGTGCAAAAATCAGTAGCATTTCTGCACACCAATAATGATCAATCTGAGAAGGAAATAAAGGAAAAAAAATCCCATTTACAATAGCAACTAAAAGAATAAAATACCTAGCAATAAATTTAACTAAAGATGTAAACAACATGTATGCAGGAAACTACACAATACTGTTAAAGGGAATCAAAGAAGACATAAACAAATGGAACAATATTCCCTGTACATGGATAGAAAGACTAAACATCATTAAGATGTCTATCCTACCCAAACTGATTTACAGATTTAATGCAATCCAAATAAAATTACCACAGCATTTTTTACTGAATTGGAAAAGCTAACTATGAAATTTATTTCGAAGGGCAAGGGGCCCCAAATAGGCAAAGACATATTGAAAAAGAAAAATGAAATCAGAGGACTCACACTACCTGAGTTTAAAACATACTACAAATCTACAGTGTTCAAAACTGCATGGTATTGGCATAAGGATGGACATACTGACCAATGGAACCAATTGAGAGTTCTGATATAGATCCTCACATATACAGTCAACTGATATTCGGCAAGGCCACCAAGCCCACTCAACTGGGAGAGAATGGCCCCTTCAACAAGTAGTGCTTGAAGAAAAGTTTGAAAGAGGAACACCATCTCACACCTTACATAAAAATTAACTCAAAATGGATCAAAGAGCTAAATATAAGGGTCAAGACCATAAAGATCTTGGAAGATAATGTAGGGAAGCATCTACAAGATCTTGTATCAGGAAATGGTTTCATGAACTTTATACCCAAAGCATGAGCAACAACAACAACAACAAAAAGATAAATGGGTCCTCCACAAAATTTAAATATTTTGCACCTCAAAGGTGTTTATCAAGAAAGCGAAAAGGCAGCCTTCTCAATGGAAGAAAATATTTGGTAACCACATATCTGATAGGGGCCTAATATCCAGCATATATAAAGAAATCCTATACCTTGAAAATAAAAAGACAAACAACCCATTTTAAAAATGGGCAAGTGATTTGAATAGACACTTCTCCAAAGAAGAAATACAAATGTCTAAAAAGCACATGAAAAGATGTTCAACATCACTAGCTATTAGGGAAATGCAAATCAAAACTACAATGAGATATCATCTAACACCCATTAGACTGGCAGCTATTAAAAAGGCAGAGGACTACAAGTGTTGGAGAGGATGTGTAGGAATGGGAACTGTTTATCCACTGCTGGTGGGAATGCAGAATGGTGCAACCATTGTGAGGAGAGTCTGGCAGTTCCTCAGGAAGCTAACTATAGAACTGCTATATGATCCAGCAATCCCACTACTGGGCTTATACCCAGAAGAATTGAAAGCAGGGACACAAACAGATATATGCACACCACCGTACATAGCAGCATTATTCATTATTGCCAAAAGTTGGAATCAACCCAAATGTCCATTAACAGATAAATGGATAAGCAAACTCTGGTATATACATACAATGGAAGATTATTCAGCTGTAAGAAGGAATGCAGTATTAACATACACGATAAAATGGATGAATCTTGAAGACCTTATGTTGAGTGAAGCAAGCCAGGCACTGAAGGAAAAATATTACATGAACTCACTGATATGAATTAAGCAAATTGAGCAGACTCACAGAGCTAGAGTCTGGAAGACAGGTTTATAGGAGACAGAAAGGGAGTAGAGGGTTGTGAGACAATGCCCATATGGGCAAAATCTATGATAAGGTGGAAGTATGTAGTTGTGCAGTGGATGGGCATGACAGTGGTGCAGTGATGCTATTAGATTGGGCGGTGCTGGTCTGTGAAAGGGGTAGGATGGGGGGTGTTGCCCTGTCCATGTGACTGGGGGTAGGGTTAAGGGAGGGAGCAGATGAACTCTCGGGATTTGTGGGTATGTGGCAGAAATTACAACCTTGGGAATGTTCTTTTGACAAATACGGCAGGGGAGGGTTACTGGTTTAGGGTGTTGGATGTGGGGGACATGCAGGACAGGGCATACCTGGGGCAGGCTTCTAGGGAGTGAGTGTTCATCCTGTCACAGTGCATTGTATCAGTGGGTGGAGACCCACACAATGAATGGGAAGGTGTTGGACTCCCCTCCTGGGGAGTCCTGCTATGTTCTCAAATAGAGGGGCAGGAGTCTTTAAAAAGTATGGGCAGTGCCTAATAGGGGAAGACAGCCCAGTATGTCAAGCCCTCAATGTTGTTGCAAGTAACTATAAATCTTGTTCTTCAAGGAGTGAAACTTGGTGGTTGCCATGGGTCCTGAGGGGAGGTGGCGGCAGGGGAATATAATAGATGGAACATGGGGCATTGGACTTGTTCTACATGATCTTGCAATGATGGATGCAGGCCATGTTAAATTTTGTCAAAATTTATAAAAGTATATGGTCCAAAATGTAAACCATAATGTAAATCATTGACCATGGTTAGTAGCAATGTTTCAATATTTGTACATCAATTGTAAGAAATGTACCATCCACATGTAAAATGTTACTAATAGGGGAAAGGGGAGAAGGGGGAGGATGTTGGGTATATGGGGATCCCCTATATTCTGTACATGACTTTTCTGTAACCTAAAGCTTCTTTGAAGATAAAATGAAAAAAATAAGACACTGGAGGAATAAATGAAAGAAAATGTCACTGTACATACAAGACAACATATCTTACAATGATGAAAGACATAATGCCAAAATTTTTTTAATTTTTTAAATTATTTTTTTATTATTTCAATTTTTTATTTTTTGTATTTTATTTGTTATTTTTAAAACTACCATTATTATTTTATTTTCTTATTAATTTTATTTGGTTATTTTGATGGCCTCATTTTTTAAGAAGCTTTGGATCACAGAAGGGTTACAACTGTGGGAGGGGAGGATCATTAATGCAGGGTGTCAGTGATGGTAGATGCATGGGAGGAGGTTCACCTGGGGCATACCTCTAAGGCATATGAATGAGTTCAAGTGTTCATGGGGCATTGCCATGGTGGGTGGAGATCCATACAATAACCAAAAGAATATCAAATTCCCATCCTGGGAAGTTCTGACACATTCTCTAATGGGAAAGCAAGAATCCCCTGAGTACAGGGGTAGTGACTAGTAAAGAAGATGGGCCATTGATGGGCCCTTGATATTGATGACTGTACTTATGAACCTTTTCTTTAGAAATTGAAACGTAGCCTATTATTATAGGGTGCCTAAGAGTTACCTCCTGAGGGCCTCCTTGTTGCTCAAATGTGGCCTCTCTCCAAGCCAAACTCAGCATATAAATACATTACTTTCCCTCCTCGGGCGTGGGACATGACTACTGGGGATGAGCCTCCCTAGCAGAGGGATTACTACCAAGCACCAACTAGCACTGCAACTGGAAAAAGGCCTTGACCGAAACAGGGGAAGGCTAAAGACAAAAGGGTTTATATGGCTAAGAGACTTCAAAGTGAGTCAGGAGGTCATTCCAGAGGTTATGCTTATGCATGTCTCAGCAGGATCTCATTGACTGCCACAGTAAAAATTGTCTCAAATAGCGGAGCTTCTGAGGACTCTAGACACATCCAGACACTATAGGCAGGGCTGACAGCTCAGGAGTTTGGTGCCCTGCCAGTGGGTCCTACTTTGGAATTTATGCTGTCCAATGTGACAGAGTTGAACTCAGTTGTGGTTTCCCTACACATGGCTCTTCTGCCCCTTATATTTAAACCTATAGTTAGAACTAGAGTTGATAGGTTTATGTCCAAGAGAATAAAATCTTTGGGCTCTCCCTGTGCCAGTTGGGCCCTGAATCTTAACAGCATTGCAACACCTACTCTCCAGTTCATTGGACTCCCCAGGACAACTAACAAGGAGATGATGGACAACCATCCCAAGGAACAGAGGGAGTCTGCAACTGCAAGCAAGATAGTCCCATCCATCTGCCCCATGGGATCTAAGCCCCTCTTAATTAGAGGCAGAGTGGGCATCACCATCCCAGAATCCTCAGGATGGGGGAATGAACGATGGACTAGAGTAGACTTCCTGCTATTCTATTATAGACTTATTGTGATTATAGCAATGGAAGAACTTATATCATTGATGTGGAGACAGTGGCTACTGGAGGTTCTGAGGGGAGGGAGAAGGAAAAATAGATGTAATATGGGGGCATTTTGGGGACATTGGAATTGTCCTGAATGACACTGCAATGACAGATACAGGAATTTAAAACAGATTGTCATAACTTACAAAATTGTGGGGGAGAGAGTTTAAACTATAATGTAAACTATAATCCACACTTAGTGGCAATGCTCCAATATGTGTTCATCAATTTTAACAAATGTACCACACTAATGAAGGATGTTATTAATGTGGGAAAGTGTGGGAGGGGTAAGGAGTGGGGCATATGGGAATCCCCTACATTTTTAATGTAATATTTATGCAATTTAAGTATCTTTTAAAAAAAAAATTTTAAGTTTATTAAAAAAATTTAAAAATGAAAAAAAATAAAAAAGAAGAGTGACCTGGGAGGAGGAAGTTCACTGACCTTGAAATATATTATAAAGCTACAGTGGTCAAAACAGCAAGGTATTGGCATAAAGATAGACATATTGATCAGTGGAATAGAATTGAGAGTCCAGAAATAAACCCTGACCTCCATGGCCAACTTTTTTTGACAAACCTACCAAATCAGTGTTGATGGGACAAAACAGTGTCTTCAACAAATGGTGCAGGGAGAACTGGATATCCATGACCAAAAGAATGAAAGAGTACCCCTATCTCACTCCCTATATAACAATCTACGCAAAATGGATCAAAGACCTAAATATAAAAGCCAGGACCAGGGAAGCAGGTGTGGCTCAGTGGATAGAGGCCCTGTTTACCATATGGGAGGCCCGGGTTCGCGTCCCGAGGCCTCCTTGTGAGGGCAGGCCGGCTCCCGCGGTGCCGTGGGCTGATGCGGCAAGACCTCACAGCAAGGGGGAGATAAGCAGACACAGAGAAGACACGCAGCGAATGGACACAGCAGCACAAGCAGCAAGGGGGGATAAATAAATAAAATAAATAAATCTTAAAAAAAAATAAATAAAATAAATAAAATAAAAGCCAGGACCATAAAACTATTAGAAGAAACTGTAGGGAAACATCTTAAAGACCTTTGGTAGGTGTTGGGTTGTTGGACCTTATACCCAAAGCATGAGCAACAAATGATAAAAATAGATAAATGGGACCTCCTCAAATTAAACACTTTTACACCTCAAATGAATTTGTCAAAATGTGAAAAGACAGTCAACACAATTGGAGAAAGTATTTGGAAATCACATATCCAATAAGGGCTTAATATCCATGATATATAAAAAGAATCTACAATTCAACAATAAAAAGATAAACAACCTGATTTAAAAACGGGCAAAAGACTTGATTAGAAATCTGTCCAAAGAGGAAATACAAATGGTAAAAAAACACATGAAAAAATGTTCAACATCACTAATGATTAGGGTAATGCAAATCAAAACTACAATGAGATTTCACACCTATCAGAATGGCCGCTATTAAAAAGACAGAGAACTACAAACAAGTGTTGGAGAGAATTTGGAGAAATAGGACACTATTTCACTGTTGGTGGGAATGTAGAGTGGTACAGGCACTGTGGAGGACTGTTTGGCAGTTCCTAAAGAAGTTGAATATAGATTTGCCATGCAACCCTGCAATACCACAACTGAGTATATACTCAGAAGAACCGAGAGCAGTGACATGACAGACATCTGCACACCAATGTTCATAGCTGCGTTTTAATCACAATTGCCAAAAGTTGTAAATAACCCAGGTGTCCATCAACCAATGAATGCATAAACAAACTTTGGTGTATTCACACAATGGAATATTATGCAGCTGTAAGAAGAAATGAAGTCATAAAGTATATGACAACATAGGTGAACCTGGAGGACATTATGTTGAGTGAAACAAGCCAGACACAAAAAGACAAATACTGTATGATAACGCTACTATGAACTAAATATATTGTGTAATCTCATGGAGTTAACTTGAAAATGGGTCACCAGAAATAAAATGAGGTTAGAGAATGGAAAGCTGAGGGTTAATCTGTGCTGAATTGGTAAAAAGGATATGTGTTAATCTTTGGAAATGAATAGAAAAGGTAAAAGCCCAACATAATGTTTGTAACTAGCAGTACTATTATGTGGGTATGAAAGTGGTTTAAAGGGAAAGTCTAAGGTGATGTATATTACTAAAAGGAAAGGTAAAAAATGTAACATGGGACTGTATAGCATAGTAAAACCGCATGTGAAATATGAATATGAGTAAAATTGCATATATACGACCATTTTTCTTTGAAACTGAACAAATGTATGTTACTACTACAAGATGTTAATATCAGACAAAAAAAACCATTATGCTAAGTGAAAGAAACCAGACACAAAGTACTATATATTGTATGATTCCATTTATATAAAATGTAAATATAAATCAATTATATTAGTGGTTATGTAGGGCTGGGGAAGGACTGCTAAGGGATGTTGAGGTTTTCTTTTTGGAGAAATGAAATTGCTCTAAAATTTTTTGTGGTGATAAATGCACAACATTCATAATTGTGATACAACATTTTGATTATACTAAAAGCCACTGATTATACACTTTGGATAGATAGTATGTGTAATCGTTGGCCAATTTGATATAATTATGAATTCCAAAAATATAATTGGATCATGCTTGTAAACTGATCTGTTAATCTGGGCATGATTAGGTTATGATTAGGGCATTGAGCCCCACCCCTTTGGTGGGTGGGGAATCGAGTATAAAAGGCAAGGCAAAGAACAGAGTTGAAGCAGTTTTTGAGAAGCAGCTTTGATGTTGGAAAGAAGGCCCCAGGAGAAGAGAAGCAAGCCGTTTGCCTGATCATCTACAGCTGACCTTGTAGAGGAAACAGGAGCTAATCCCGGAGAGAAACGCAGCCCCGGGAAGAGAGGAACCCCAGAAACCTGAACCCTGGCAAACGCCGGCAGCTGTCTTGCTCTAACACGTGGCAATGGACTGTGGCGAGAGAAGAAACTTAACGCTTTATGGCCTGGTAACTGTGGACTTCTACCCCAAATAAATACCCTTTATAAAGACCAACCCATTTTTGGTATTTCACATTAGCACCCCTTTGGCTGACTAATACAGTATGGTATGTGAATATATCTCAATAAAATTGATTAATACATTTTAAAAAGGTCAGTAAATAAATAAATACTAAGTGTTTGAGAGGATGTGAAAAAACAGGATTACTCATTCATTGTTGATGGATATGTAAAATAGTCCAGCCACTGTGGAAAACAGGATAGTGGTTAAGTATAGAATTATCATATGACCCCGCAATCTCTCTTCTAGGTATATACCCAAAATAATTGAAAGCAGGGACTTGAACAGACCAATGTTCAGAGTGGCATTATTCACAATTGCCAAAAGATGGAAGCAACCCAAGTTTCCATTAATGGATAAACAAAATGTGGCATATACAATGGAATATTATTCAGCTTTAAAAAGCAATGAAGATCTGATACATGCTACAACATGAACATTGAAGACATAATGTTAGTGAAATAAACCAGACACAAAAGGACAAATACTGTATGATCTCACTTGTAAGAAATAAGCAAAATATGTATATTCATAAAGTCAGAAGCTGGAATATAGGTTACCAGGGGCCGAGTGGGGGGTGGAGGTTGGAGCGTTAGTTTAAGTGATACGGAGTCTCTGGAGTGATGAAAAAGTTATATATGGGAATAAATACAATGCAAATTTTTTACTATAAAAAAGTTTTGGCAGTGGTTGATAAACGTGGAGGCACAACTTTGTGTATGTAATTAACACCAATGAATTTTATATTCAAAAAGGGAAATTTTAGGTTGTATATGTTACCACACATGAACACAAAAATCCATAGAACTGTACAACACGGTGAACCCTAAGAGTGCGCTATAGTTAATAGTATAATAAAATTGTTTCATTAATTGTAACAAGAGTACCATACTTATGCAAAATGTAAATAATAGGGGTAACCGTGTGTGTGAGAGGGCTATATGAGAACTCTGTACATTCTGCAATGATGTGTTTGTAAATCTACAACTGCTCTCTTTTTATTTTTTTAAGGAGAATCCAGTGGAAGCGGACACTCTTACTTATGGGAAATGGGTCCAATTGAAATACATGCTGATCTCTCGAAATACCCCACTAGAGAGGCTTGCTTTCTTCCTTTGCTTCCTTCAGCTCCCTTAACAGACATTTGCTGGTTAGAAAAGAGATATAAAATTAGGTGAACTGAAGGCACCTTCTTTCCACAAACAATGAGGCTTTTGTGCCCTGGCTTTTTGTCATGGGTGTTATCTTTCTGATTGTGTTACTAATAGTAGATCTCAAATTCCACCCAATGCTCTTCTTCCTGATGCCACCATCGCCAATCAGGGAACCGACCAGTTTGAGTTTTCTAGGATAGTTTGGAGTTTGGGGTGATGGGAATTACGTTGTCCTCGCTCTCATTGTGTTCCCTCTCACGGAAGAGAGACAGAGATAAGACAAGAAGAGAGGTTGGAGAGACTAGGACGGAAAAAGAGGGATCCCTCTGGGGTCCTACGCATCCCGATTTTCCCTGTTCCCACTGCTACGAAACCCATCGCTTCCACCAAGGCAGGCCTTGTAGGGCTCATAAGAGGCATATGGGCCAGTGTAATGGGGGGTGTTAGGGCCTCACGGGTTTAAGGAGTCCTCGAACAAGTAAAGGAAGCCCTGCCCTGCGCAGGCAAGACACAGATGCGCAGTTGGGAGGAACAACGCGGCCGCCAGAGGGCACGAGCCCCTCAAATCCTCGCGCGATGGCGTCGCCGCGACCAGTAAGGAAAGGTGGTGGGTCTGCGAGGAAGGGTGGCTGGGGCCCCGGAGCCCGCGGGGAGGAAAGGGCCCCGTTCCAGCCCCGAGCCACCTGCGGGGGCACAGCGCACCGGCCCTCCATTCCCATTAGCTCGGGAGCCCCACCCTGATCTGCGCTCATAGAGAGACCTCGACGCCTGGGCGGGGACCGAGGGCGCTCTCAGCTCCGCGCCCACCTCACTGCTCCACACCCGCTCCGAGCCGAAGGCCTGCAGAGAGGCGAAGGCCAGGTTTTACAGCGCAGTGCCTGGAGACTCAAGGCCCGGGGCCGGCCCTCAGGCCAGTCCCATACCCCGGCAACCAACCGCTGCGGAACAATGGCCGAAGGGGCTGAGGGCGCCTCGGCGGGCGCGGAAGAACTGGGGCGCCTGGGCGCTGGAAGCCCCGCCCCTCGGCCGGCGCCCTGACAACGCGGGCCCGGCCGCGCAGCTCGCTCCCCGCCCCTCAGTGCCCCGCACTAGGCGGGGCGGGGGCCAGACTGCTGCCGCCGCTGCTGCAGCAGCAGCTGCCGCTGCTCTGCAGAGCGGGGCCCGGGGCCGGGACGCCCTCGCTAGGACCTCCTCCCGTCGCTATGAGCCAGGGAAGTCCGGGGGACTGGCCCCCCCTCAACCCCACTCCGGAACCCCCAGTGCCCCCCAACCCTTTCGTGCATGAGTTACATCTCTCCCGCCTCCAAAGGGTTAAGGTAAGGTATGGACAGGGCGTCGCGAGGACTAGTGGGGGTAGAAAAATGGGGCCGTTTAGGGTCCAGGCCAAAATGGGGATGGGGATGGGGATCCGGGAAAGAGGTGGTGAGAGGCTTGCGGAGCAGGAGTCGGGGGGTGCGCACGTGGGGGAGGGAGCGAGGAGTCCTGGACAGACGCCGGCTTAGCCGATTGCCAAGCTCGAAGGTGTGGAAGAATTGAGTAGGTGAGGATGGAGGCCTGCAGGGGACCCAAGGGTAGGAGAGATGGAGGACACTGGGGAATGCGGATTACATGCTGCGGAGGCTGACGGGCTAAGAGGGAGTTGAAGGCTACGGAAGCCGGGGGCGTGCGGAGTGCTTGTATCAGGCTCTGACTTAGAGGAAAGAGGTTTCTGGGCCCGGAGCTTGCGTCCCTGTGCCCTTCCAACACCTCCTCTTTTCACACCCCCACCCCCACCCCCTGCACTGCAGCACCTCCCGCCTGGGAGGAGGTTGACTGGGAAGGAGGTTGCCTTCAGGAAGTGGAGGGCCGCACCAGCCTAGGGGAACTGGGAGGTGATGTGGGAAGGGAGTATTCAAGGTTGTGCTGTCATTACTTCCCCTGAGGCGGGCTCCAGGGGCTTGCCTTGTTTACCTGCACTGTCCCCAGGGCAGCCAATGGAATCACCCTGCCTCCTGGCAACACTTACCCTGCGATTAGGGCCAGAGCTCCCTCATCCCTCAGGACCACGGGACTGCTGCAGGGCAGAACTAGAGACTGGCCTGCAGCCTGAGAAGTGGACCAAGAGCCCTTGAGAATGCTAGATGCCTTTTATGACATTAGTTTTTTTATAGCTGGGATGGAGACCAACTGAGAGATAGGAAAATGAGGCCCCTGATCCTATTAATCTTTTATCAAAATTCTTGCCCTTGTTGGTATCTTCATATCCCACATTGGATAGCAATCTTCTCTCCTGTCCCCCACCTCCTATCTCCTTATCTACAAAGGGTGATGTTGGCTCTCTTCTCTTGGGTCCATCCTGTGGGAGAGGGGAAGCTTTGGAGAGGGGAAGCTTTGGAGAGAACATCTTCCTGACCTGATGTTACATTTTCTCCCACCCTCTGCAGTTCTGCCTCCTGGGGACCCTGCTGGCCCCCATCCGAGTGCTACTGGCCTTTATTGTCCTCTTTCTCCTGTGGCCCTTTGCCTGGCTGCAAGTAGCTGGCCTTACTGAGGAGCAGCTTCAGGAACCAATTACAGGATGGAGGAAGTAAGTGGGAAATCAACTCCCAGTGACCCCACCTCTCACTTCTCTTCCTTGCTATCCATTTTGTTCCCCCTTTGAAAAGAGGAGGGAGGGCTCTGAGCTGTCCTGCCCAACCTGGGTAGGTAAGATGAGTCAGCCAGGCTTACACCTGGCTCGACTCTTAAGGGATAGGCCCTGATATGTCCCAAAGTGCCCATAGACTTCAGCCCCTTGCCCTGGGTATTTGAGGGCAAAAGAGAGACACTCTACTTTATCAGCAACCTGAACTAGGGGGTGCTTGAGGGAATTTTTGCCTCCACTGATACCCAGCCTTACTCTGGCAGGACTGTGTGCCACAATGGGGTGTTGGGCCTGAGCCGCCTGCTCTTTTTCCTGCTGGGTTTCCTTCGGATTCGTGTTCGGGGCCAGCGGGCCTCTCGCCTTCAGGCCCCTGTCCTTGTTGCTGCCCCCCACTCCACTTTCTTTGACCCCATTGTTCTGCTGCCCTGTGACCTGCCCAAGGTTGTTTCCCGAGCTGAGAACCTTTCTGTGCCTGTCATTGGAGGTGAGAGAATTCAACAGGGGTGAAGGGAGGGATGACAACTCTGGGCAATAAAGGTCAGGAATTGGAAACGCTATAAGAGAGAAAAACTGGCCTCAAGGTGGGAGGGACAAGTTAGAAGGAATATTGACTGGTGTTGGCAAATGAAATGTAAATTAACACTATTTGTGGACCAATCTCTTGGACTCTGAGGACATAGAGAAGTAGTTAGAGGGAACTCTGTTTAGTTCCCTAAAAGGACAACATATAATAAAGTAATTGTCCCAGGGCAAAGGAATGACTGAGAAACAACTCAGATTAATGAGCAAAGGCAGGCTGTGTGATGTTAATGCCCTCAGATAGGAACCATGTGACTCCTTGTTTCCTCTCCTGACCCCAGCCCTTCTTCGCTTCAACCAAGCCATCCTAGTATCCAGGCATGACCCAGCTTCTCGGCGTAGAGTAGTGGAGGAGGTCCGAAGACGGGCAACCTCAGGAGGCAAGTGGCCCCAGGTGGGTAAGGGTCTTAAGACCCTCCTCTGACCATTTATGTGCTCCTCAAGAGGCTTCTTTTTCCTCTGTCCTCCCTTCAGCACATTCCACCTCATTCTTGTCCCTTGTTTTGTTTTTACCCCTCAGGTCTTATTCTTTCCTGAGGGCACCTGTTCCAACAAGAAGGCTTTACTTAAGTTCAAACCAGGTGAATAAGATGATAGTGGGTGGTAGGGCGGTAGGAGAAAGGAGCATCAGCTTTGAGGAGGGACTCTGAAATAACCCAAGTAGAGGGGCAAAGGGTAAGGAAGACAGACAACCTCCTAGCTAATTAAAATTCAAGGAGCCAGAGAGAAAATGGTCAATGAAATGGTGTAAGACTAGGGCAGGGTGCTCATTTGGGAACTGTACCAGACCCCCACACTTCATCCCCTCTAGCTACTTCATGCACTAACCTCTGCCTGGGGGGTTGGGGGTGGAAATGGGATTTAGGAGCCTTCATCGCAGGGGTGCCTGTGCAGCCTGTCCTCATCCGCTACCCCAACAGTCTGGTGAGTCTTAGTTCAAGAAAGGGTGGAATGGGGTGCACGAATCTACCCTAAATGGGAATAAGTGAAAACTGTTGGCACGATGATGGTATGTGCATGTGGGGGTGGGGCCAGGGGCAAGGTCAGGGCCTCTGCTCAAAAGGAATCCAGTTCCAGGGAAGAAAAATCATGTCGTCCTCCCCTTCACTTCTGCTTTTCCCACAGGACACCACCAGCTGGGCATGGAGGGGCCCTGGAGTGTGAGTTGTGGTATCCCTGGGGTGAGGGTGGGGAGCAGGGTCCATCAGAGAATTCCTGGCCCATCTTCCAGTCTTGACAATGTCAATGGCCCATCTTCATTCTAGGGCTGAAAGAATTCTAGAAAAGGAGATGCCCATTTCCTTCTATTTGTTCTGATCTCTCAATATAATCTAGAATTGCTTTCAGCTATCCCACCTAAATCATTCTTGCTGTGATTAAAGTTCATTTTAACATAATTTCTTGTGTTCCTAAGTGATTTTCTCCCCTTATCGTCCCTTTTTGGGAATGGCCACCATCAGACATGCCTCTTGCCTTCCTTCCATTCCCCAAACCTCTTGTCTGCATCCTTCATCTGGCATATCCCTTACAGCTCTTCTTTCTTTCCCTACCACCCTTTTGGTCCATCCCCCTGTCTCCCAACTGCATATTAACCCAGCTGACTATATGGCTAAGAGTCCATGTCTATATCAATGGGTAGAACTTTCCCACTCCCCTCCTTGGGGTGGGAGGAACCCATGGCTAGGCAGCTGGGATTGGTGAGCAACTGAGGTCTCTCGTCTCTTAGACTCAAAGTCCTCTGGCTCACAGCCTCTCAGCCCTGCAGCATCGTGGATGTAGAGGTATGACCCATGGAAGGGATGGGAAAGTGGACCTCCACAGACCCCTGGAGTCCTGAAGAGAGGATGGGAGTGGTCCTCAGAAGTGTGTGTGTGTCTGTGTTTCAGTTCCTCCCTGTGTATCACCCCAGCCCTGAGGAGAGCAGGGACCCCACCCTCTATGCCAACAATGTCCAGAGGGTCATGGCACAGTGAGTGTCCCACACAGTATTTCCTGGAGCAGATATATAGGGCACAGGTACCATGAGGTGGAGGACCAAGGTTTTGCACAAAGATGAGAGGTTGGGGAGGAGAGATGGGCAGTGGGAAGGGCTATTGGACAGCTGAGCCTGAGGAGGGGAAACTTAAGGGGCCTGATATACTCTCGCTAGCCTTCAGGCTAGAGTGCCAAAGCCAGAAATGAATGCTCAGAAGATTCTTCTGCCTCCTTTCCCTTCCATTCCTCCCCTCTTTATCCGTTAGGGCCCTGGGCATTCCAGCCACTGAATGTGAGTTTGTAGGCAACCTGCCAGTGATCGTGGTGGGCCGGCTGAAGGTGGCGTTGGAACCGCAGCTCTGGGAACTGGGAAAGGTGCTTCGGAAGGCTGGGTAAGTGACCTCAAAGATGAGAGGAAGGGCATTGTCACATATAGACAAGGAAAAAGAATAAGAAAAAAAGGAAGAAATGGGAAGGAGAAGGGAAAACCTTAGAGAAAAAAGTGTGAAGAGAGGAATTTTTTAAAAGCTAATGGAGTAAAAGAAAGAGAAAAGAAGGAGAAAGATATGTAATAACACAGGTGAGGAAAGTGGGAAGAGCTCTCGAGGAACTATGAGTCAGAGTATCTTAGGAAAACACCAGCTGAACTTGTGCTCGAAGAGCTCTTCAGGCTGGGGTATCAAGGTCTGGCTGGTTGGTGTGTACACAGAGAAATTGAGCCTGCTCTCTGCCTTCAATAATTCCCTTGTAGACTATCCCCTGGCTGTGTGGATGCTGGGGCAGATCCAGGACGGAGTCGAATGATCAACCAGGAAGAGTTTGCCAGACAACTCCAGCTTTCTGATGTTCAGACAGTGTCTGGTGCCTTTAGCTACTTCCAGCAGGTAAGGGAGCTGGCTTACGGAGGGCAGAACCCAAAGGCTTACCCCAGACTGACATGCTCGGGATTTAGGATAGTAACTGAGTGGCCCTGTCAGTAGCATTGGATGGCCAATTTGGAGTCAGCACTGGGTGTTCTCTCAGCCATTGTTAGATACTCATTTTTATATATGAATATTCAGTGCACTGAAGAGCATTGTTGTAATCATTGTAGGGAGGTATAAAGAAGAAGTAATTGATCACTGAGGTCCATACATTTCTGAAGCCATTTTAGAGATGGCAAAATGGAGGATCATATGACCTTGTGGGGCACTGGGTGAAGGTCTTTGAAGAAGTGTCATGAAAATTAGGCAAGAAGATGACATGTGGAGGAAACAACACTGGACAGGTTAGATGTTAAGAGTTGGAGACCTGGAAATATTTGCAATACTTGAGCAGATTCTATCTAGGGGATTTCTGAAGTTGCTTAAGATTCTTTGGCAAACCATATATTTCCAGGGACTTTAACCAGGTTTTCCTATAGAACTATAATAATCCTAAGAGAGTCTTAATGTTCACGAACAACCAACAGTATTTCAAGTTCTTTTTGATCTGAGATGCAGACTATGGTCCTCAGTGTTCTCCGAAGGGACAGGAAGTGTCCAGGTATATTGATTGCTTAGATTAGAGCAGACTATCCCTGAAAGGAGTTTCCCCACTTAGTCAATGGCAAAGCAGAACCAAAAACCCAAATGCCAAGGTCCCCCCTAGAACTAGCAAAGCAGACATCCTCCTGTGTTTTTGTAAGAAATACCAGTGGCCCCCTTTCAGTCTGTCAAACCAGTTCTCCCATATAGGCTGAGTCTAGGCGGGGAGAGAGCCAGTTTTTCCAGCTTGGGGTCCACAGTGCCCTCTGATGGCATGTCAGAAACTTGACAGTAACTTCAGCATTCCTGAGGGATTCCCTCACATTCTTAGGAGATCCCTTTATGGGAGAGCTTTGTTACCAGGTAACTCTGGAGTTTAGCTTGAATGAGCCCATGGCCTGAGAGAAGCATTGGGGACCCTGGGGAGTTTGGGGGTAATGATTCTGAGGGAAGCAGTTGGTGAGGTTACTCCATGCCTGCTGAGAAAAGAGAAGAGCTCAAATCCACAGAGCCAGAGAAAGGATTTAAGGATGATCCCTGCATTGCCCTGGTTTATATTTTACCCTTCAGGATGCCAAGGGTTTGGTGGACTTCCGAGATGTGGCCCTTGCACTGGCAGCTCTGGATGGGGGCAGGAGCCTGGAGGAACTCACCCACCTGGCCTTTGAGGTACCGGGAGTGGGAATGGGGGTGCCTGGTAGGTATACTCAGCCACCAGGAGGCCCATGTGGTGTGCTATTCCCAGTATCTTCTAGATAGTAAGTGCTTGGTGTCCAGTCTAATGCCACAATATCTAAACTGTCAAGGCCCAGTATCTTTATGTTGAGTCCTGGCTGGGAATGGGGAGAGGGTAGTGCGATGAAATTCAAACTTCTCCTGCAGGAAAGGCCCTAGAGGCTCGGGAGGTGGGGAAGGGGGGTGGGGGGGGAGGTGCTGTAGGGCACACTCTTGGAAGAGGAGAGGAGAAGGTGAAAGAGGAGGAGCCTGTCTGGCAAACCCGTGGGGCAGTGTGGGGTGATGGCTTGATTTGTGTCCCTTTCTCTCCCAAGCTCTTTGCCAAGGAGCAAGCCGAGGGACCTGGCCGCCTGCTGTACAAGGACGGCTTCAGCACCATCCTGCACCTGCTACTGGGTTCACCCCGCCCTGCTGCCATGACTTTGCATGCTGAGCTGTGCCAGGTGGAGCCCAGCCAAGGCCTGTCCCTCTGTGAGTCACTGCCTTCCTGGTCCCGCACAGGCCCTGAGGGCAGGACCAGCACTTGGGACTTGAAGAAGAAAGCACTGGGCTTGGTGGAAAAAGGGTTGGCAGGCACTGCTGGGGAGCAGAGCATGTGAGGGGTCAGGCAGGAAAGGGAGAGAGGATGTAAACCTGGATTTGAGAAGTTAAGCAGAGATTAGAGGAACAGAGCATAATCAATTCTGAGAAAGGAACAGGGATATCCTCTTCCCCTCATTCTTAGACCTTATTTTTCCCCATCTCTTATTTGCCCAGGTCAGTTCCAGAACTTCTCCCTCCATGACCCACTCTATGGGAAGCTCTTCAGCACCTACCTGCGGCCCCCACACACCCCTCGAGGCACCTCCCAGATACCAAATGCCTCATCCCCAGGCCACCCCTTTGCTCTGGCCAATGGGACCATGCAAGCACCCAAGCAGAAGGATGACTGAGCACCTCACCCCTTCTCACCTTTCCTCCTCAGCTCGCATCCGGCCCTGCAGACTCAGAGCAGCACCAGGGGCCAACCCTTTGCCTCAGCCCCATCTCTGCTCCTGTTGGATTTTTTTGTTGTTGTTGTTTTTTTAAGTTGATTTTAATTTTTTTTTGTAAGAGACTATTTTATATATAAATATATATATCTATTTAAAAAATGAAGCTCAGTGATACTGATGTTATCATTAGTTGGGAAGGGAAAAGATTAATGGTTGCATGCTGCTCATTTTAAGATCCCAAAGACTCCCAAGGTCAGTCCTCTTTGCCATAATTGGATAAATCATCCTTAATTCCAGTTGGACAGGGCTCTTAACTATACTGAAATTATTCAGAGACTTCATGTCCTCCCCCTCTTGTTGCCATATTTTATATACACACATTTTAACAGACTTCCTCATGAACCTCTTTTCAGCCTATTCCCTCTTGTACTGTCCTCATTAGAGATTAAAAAATAGCTGCCATTCCATATTTAATGATCCTTCTGAGACATGATTCATTCTCCTGTAGTGGAAGCAAAGAGCTGTGTCAACAAGGAACCAAGCCTCCTCCCTGCCAGGTCAGACCAAGCACACAGGAGAGTTTCTCTGCCACCGGATTAGCTGAGGTCTTTTAAGTCCCTTGTGTTTAGACTGTCCTAACTCCCCCTAAAGAAAGGTGCCTGGTCTAGATGCAATTATGGAGAATTAGATCTAGAAAATTAGATATCTATGCTAGAAATCTGATAGGAAAAAAAGCATCTTTCCATCTATAAACTTTAAGGGAGACTAGAGGATGTCCAGAGAAGGATTCCCAAAACAAGCCTGGGCTTGTGAAGAGGGAATGAATAAAGTGATCAGTGGGGACTTACTACAGCCTAAAAAGCAGTGTGTTCCCAAGAGGAGGCTGCAGGAAGTTATCTGTAGATCCACAGCCTGGGACCACCCCCATGTCCTTTCTTCTTTACATCTTATTCCATCTAGCAGCAAAGGTGTGAGTACAGAAGGATACACCGTGCATTTTTGAGCAAAAACATCTTTATTAATTTTTTCCCCCCACACAACTGCTTTTAAAGGTGCTTCCCCTTCCAAAGGGACCGTCTCCATCCTAGCCAGTCTGGCCTCTCTCCCCCATCCTTGCCACTTTTGTAGAAAAAAACATTTGGCTGAGAGTCTCCATTGGTGTGCAGCAGGGGTGAAATCAACTCTGGGGTGTCCACCTTTAGATGTTGGCAGGTGAGAGAGGATGGCTACGACGTCTCTTCTTCCTTCTCCCTGAGGCAAAACTGTCACGCCGCCTTTTACGAGGCTGTGGGGCTCGAACCACTCCCAGAGCCAAGGATTTCTCCCTGGAGACCTCGAGGTCAGCTCCTGGGTGAGGCCTCTTTTCAGCAGCAGCTGGGCCTCCAACTAGAACTCGCTTGCCACACTTGGCAGCAGGATATGGAGGTTGGCCAAGGCCCTCTGCCTCAGCAGAGAGGGAGTGGGATGCTCTCTGGACCCCTCGACCTCCTGTAGAGGGCAGGCCTGAGGTAGGGCAAGGACTGAGGGGAAGCCCCTGTGGTGACAGGCTAAGTTTAGAAGCCAAGAGAAAGGCAAAGTTAGAGAGTTCCTCATCTTCCTCCTTGTCCTCATCTTTCTCCTTTTCTTTGCTGGCCCCATCTGCTGAGCTGTGTGTTTCACTAACAGGAGAGGTTTCTCTCAGAACTAAGGTATCCCTAGATCCCCATCTAGATGAAGTATTTTCAGGGCCCTGATGAGGAGATGTTGCTTTGGGGGTCCCGTGGGTATAAGACTCTTGTTTCCCTGTTAAGGGAACAAGATCTTTAGGCATGGATAGATCAGTCTCCTTTCCACCCTCTCCTTGGGGGTCATATGAAATAAAATTTGATGGGCAGGTGTCCTCACTGACCCCCAGCTGGAGGCCATGGCCATCTCTAACAGCTGGTATGTTGACATGCTCTGTGGTTTCCAACAGAGGAGAGATGGAATTGCCTCTGTTGCCTGCATCTTGGCTAGTCTTAGGGAAGGAGGAGGGATCTTGGGTCCCCAGGATAAGGATATTGCCTTGACATGCAGTAAGGAGGGTTTCTTGGGTAGACTCCAGTGTAGAGGCGCTAATTCTGCTTTCTAGCAACGGGGAACAACCTCCAGCCCACAGATCACTGGGGTCCCTTCCACTCTCGGGGCTGTGTCCTCCATTTACTTTGGGCCTCAAAGCAGGGCTGCTGGCTCTCAGAGGTCCTGGCAAGCTGCAGTAGTTTCTTTTTTCTGGGGCAGCTATGCCTCCAGAGGGAATTGCACTGCTCTCCACAGCCCCAGGTGGTGTGGTTTCTCCAGGACACTGAGAAATGCGGCTTCTGGGGCCCAGTGCCTGGCAGCCCCCCTGGTGCTCAGTTACACATTCCCCATCTTGAAAGTTCTCTATGACCTCCTCAATTTGTAAGGGCAACTCCAAGCCTACAGCATCCATCTCACTGCTCAGCCAAAGCCCTGGGCTGAAAGAGACACTGTTCCTGTCCACAGCTGTGCTCAAGGAAGGGTTCTGATCATAATTCTGAACCATGGGAGGGCCTGTGTCATCTCCCCACATGGCTCCTGAAGAGCCTTCCTGGGGCAAGGCTAAAGGCTCCTTCCCTGGAGGAAACACTCCAAGGCCTGCCTTCTCTTGTCCTGATTGAAGCCCCAAAACCTGTTTTTCTAACCCCTGACCTTGCAGAGGAGCTGATTCTGCAACTCCAACAGCCAAACAGGGCGCTCCCTCCAGCTGGGGGCCTTGTTGCCAACAAAGGGCCAGGACCTCTGAAGTCTCATCAGCCACCAGGGAATGCCCAGGGGAACCCACTCCTCCCAAGTGGCCATCCTGAAGTGTGGATGCCTGGTTTGTAGCCTTCCCACACCCTCTTCTCTCTGTACCCAAGGGTCTCTGAATTCCCTGTTGGGCTGCAACTTCAAGCTGCAAGTCCCAGCTGCTGGAGGATGGCAGAGTGTTTGCATCCCGGCGCATCCCCCTTGGGCCACCTGGTGCTCGCTCTTGCCCACCATGCACTTCTCTTGCCCTCTTTCCTGGAAAAACAGCCTTTCCAAGGTGAATAGTGCCCCCAGTTATCCGAGGCCCAGGGGAGGGCCGAAGCCTCCCACCCCCATCTTCCTCCTCATCAGAAACAGAAGGACTTGAGTCCGACTGAGCTCCACTGCAACTTGGAGGTGCCTCCGCGTCCTCCTCCTCCAAGGCCAAGAGTCGCTTCTGTACCAACTGGAAGGAAAATGGACAGATACCAATTCCACACATGGCTGTGAGAGGAAGTGCTGAGGGGGTGGTAGGACAATGGTATTTGGGCAGGGCAGGGAAAGCAAGCAAGTAGCTTAAGTAATGGTATCAAAGACAAATACTGTAGCTCTTCTCCCTGCTCCCCACCCTATGCCTTATCCCATGCTGTGAACACTAACAATCCCTTTTCCTGCCTTTCCATAGTTACCTGCCTACTTGTTCTGCCCGTGAACCCCCGATTCTGAAGCTGTTCTTTTTTTCCAGAAGCCATACCATCCAAGAGAGTATAGGGTTAGATAAAATCATGCAGGCTTCTTGTTCTGATATTCCCTACCTCCCATGTTTACCTGTGCAAGAGTGAGTCCTTCTTCTTGCTCCAGCTCCTCAGTTAAGGCCAAAGGATCTCTCTGTTTTTCTGGGGACAGCAGATCTGCCAGAAATCGAGGGTGGATGATGGCTTCCACCTGGAAACAGAAGGAAACATGATGTGAGAGTCCTGGACAGAAGGTAACCATGAGCATCCATCTCCCACCACCACCTCAGGGTGGGGAGGCGTTAAAAACCATCACTTCCACCAGCTACAACACTCACTTGCTTCTCAGGACTTAAGGAATAGAGCCTAGTTCCTAACTGCCTTAGAGAGAACTCCAGATCTTTGGTTCCCAGGAGTACCCACACCCAAGGATCTGCTAGAAACCAGAATTCCAGGCCCAGCCCACCTTGGAGACAAAGACCTCCTGAGAACACAGCTCGTCAATGTAGCTCAGGAGACCTGGATCTGGGTACATCCCTTCCTCCTCCTGCTGCTGCTCTTCTTCCTCTTCCTGTTTTCCATCTGTCTCCCCAGTGGCTGAGTTACTCCCCACCAGCCCTTCCATGATGTCAGCATACTCTTTCACAGCTTCTGGTGGGATCTCCTTGGGTGCCTCAGGAACTGGCGGTCTCTGGGGTTTGCGTTGCCGCCGGCGGGGGGCCCGTGCCTTGGAAGCTGCCTTTTTGGGAATGTACACTAGGGGAAGAGATGGGAAGGAGAAAGGGAAAATGGCACAGAAGCTACAACTTCTACCTCCAGACCCTGTTTTTAAGGGCAACAATCCGAGTACAAAAAAAGTACCAGCCATGGGAGAAGATTTAGGAGATGGAGAGTCTAAGAATCAAGGAATAAGGAATCTTGGAACCCCTCAAATTCCAAGAAGTCCCTAATCCAGCCCCTATTTCTTAGGCATAATAGGTATTTTGGGCCCCCACCTGACAGTCAGAGAGAGAATAGTTAGTCTCCTTGTCCAAAATCAATACCTAGTTCAGAATAAAGGGAACCTGAAAACCTTGGCTCCTGTGGGGGTTCTGTTTGAAACATCAAATACCACTCCCTGGAGGAAAAGTAGCAGATGCAAGGGCAATGCCTTCCATAATGTGACCACTTTCTGCATATCTCCCTTTGAGATTTGGCCCATGGCTCCTGTTGGAATTGAGTGGTCATACCTGGCTGCTGGCAAACCTCAGGGGCTGGGGGTCCAGGAGGATCAAGTTTCAGAGGGGCTGCAGGAGGCAGACACTGGGACCCATTTATCAGCTGTGTGTTCCGAATCTGCATCTCCTCCTCAGCCTCAAACTCCATGAACCTGCAGAGGGTGAGGAAGGCACAGATAGTGCTGAGAAGGAGGCCAGGCCCATCAGGGATGGCTACACCAGGCAGCGGTCAAGCACGGCTAAGAAAGAAAGTGGCCTCAGTTGGGCAAAGTCCTGCCTGAGTCAAGTCACCCAGGAGTGAGCTGCTCACAGGTGGCCAAGTAACATTATCTGGCAACCTCGTGGGGTTACCACATTGTTCCTTCACCTGCAGCCATCATTTAGGAAGCTTGTTTAAAAAATAAACAACTTAGAACTTGTAAGCTTCTCCAGGACAGCGCTGAAGCATTCACTTCTTTTCCATATCCTGTCTCATTCAGCATCGTGGAGGGCACATACAGCACTTAATACAGGCTTGTTCAATTAAATCAGGCCTATGCAACAACATGGCAGGATCCCACAAGTAAGCCCCTCCTCAAGTCCCTATCTGTGCACACCCCTGTAAACACAAAGAAAGCTGACACCCTGAAGCAGGGCCCAGGGTTGCAATTCAAGGCAGTTCCCACCAGGAGGCAGTGCTGACATCCTGGAATTCTGAGGCTGGAACTGGGGCACTGGAAAGGTAAATCTGGGAGACATGGGTCCAGAAGATTTTGGGGGTGAGTGGAAGCTAGGCTTGCAGAATATGGTTCATTTTCCTTGTAATTTTTTTTTTCTTTTTTTTAACCAAAGAGATAATGATGGAGAAATGGGCTAAGAGCCAGGAAAGTATTCAGGGTGTCAAGGACTTTGGTTTTCCCTGACCAATCTCTTCCAGAACCAGCCCCTGCCTGGGATGATGGAGTAAATGAGTTTCTGTGCCACTATTTCCAGAGAAGGGGTGGCCCCAAAGATCTGTATCAATAGCCATTTGCTACCTGATCAGTGAGAAGGAACTAGAGTTTATCTTCTCATTGCTAGGTCCCTCCCTCAGCCTGGGATTTTTACACCTACTGGGCTTCAACTCCATCCTAAGACCTTCAGCATCAAGGCTCATTTAGACTGAAGATCTGGAGATGAGGGAGCTTCCAAGAGAAGTTAGGACACAAAAACCCAAGAGTCAAGGTGGTAGAAGCAGCAGCCTGAGGCGAGAGAAGAAAACCTTCGAGGTTCCAGGAGACTCTCTCCTAGTCTATGCCCCACCTCCTAACATCACTTTTAATAATCACCCACAAACCAAACCCAAGCCTCTCTTAACTCTCCCCATCACTCTCGGCCGCACATCCCCCCTCGGAAGAATGAGGGATCGTCAGACTCACTTTTCTGCCATTTCATAAAAGATCATCCGGTCAAAGTTGCTGGTGCGCTCCCACTCCTGCACAGCCCTTGGCAGTCCCTCCTCCAGGGTCATAGTGGGCTTCAGCCGGGCCAGGGAACGAAGCACTGGGCTAAAACCCCCATTTGGGTCAGTCACATTCTACAAGTGTACCCTCCCATTCACTTTTCTTGACACCCACCTCAACAGACATCCCCACTCCTCATCACATCTAATGTGCCCTTTGTCCCTGTCATACCCCACTTCCAGTTACACTTCCAGACTACCCAACCTCCCAGCCATTCATTTTACCACAATCTCCTCTCTTCCAGTTGAAATTTGCATATTTCACATAAAATCAAACAGATTTTTAAAATTCAACCACTGTCACCATCCCCAATTCTCAGTGCTGTCTTCAACTAAACATTAGGAAGGAAGTACTTGTGTTAATAAATTAATGGGATTCACTATAAGGTAGAAAACCTTGCCCAGAGTCTCTTGCATTTTTTAAAAAGGCACTTGCAAACCCAAATGACTCTCTAACTATTGAAGGTTGTATGATATTTTTATTTGTTGCTTTTTAAGTGGTTTTGCCTCTGGGATACCCCCCGCACAGTCAAATATCAATAGTAGACATTCCCACCCTCACTTCTAGATGGTTCCTGAGTTCTTTCTGATCCAGAAGAAAACAAGAGCCCAGGCTAAAGTAAGGACTTCATTTTTGCCTGTCTTCCCTTTGAGTCTTCAAACATTATTGTGCATCAGAACCACCTGGAGGGGTGCTTATTACAAATATAGATTCCAGCACCCCAAGCACAGGATTCCAGAACTGAGGATTTTAGCAGCTACCCAGGTGACTCTGCTGTAGAGTGTCTGGACTGTACTTTGGGGGAGATCCTGCCCCAAAGGTCTTGAGTGTGGTGAGAAACAGTAGACCAGGGCCAAAAATAAATGGCTCCCATGCAAACCTGGAGAGCCTGTGCTGGCTCAAGATTTAGAAATTCAGCCTGCCAGTCTCCAAGAGCGAACTCAGGGTTGTCTTGAGAAAGCAAGGAACCAGTAAGATGATATAAAATGAGGCGTTTGGGGGAGCCCCTTGATTTATTCACTCCAGGGTCGGGTGGAGGGGGAGATTCCTTTAGGAGTACAGCCATTGGAGGAGCAACATGTAAATTTTTAAAATAAAGTCCAGTTAAATGTAGTATGTGTTATATAGTGATTTATACAAAATGTTAAGAAGGCACAGTGCAGGATCCAGAGAGGAGGTGGGTCTGGGTGGGAGGAAACTAAAACTCCCCAGATGACTAATGACTGCTTTATAAACACAACAGACAGCCCATAACCCCAGATTCCTTGGCTAACTTTCATCCAAACTCTTAAGCAAGGACATTTTGGCCTTTTGTGAGTTCTCTTCCTCTTCTAGGTTGTCTTTTTTATAATAATGATAACAATAATGATGATGATGACTACTACCATTTAATGGGGCATTCTCCATGTCAGACACTCTGCTAAGCAGTCTACATACATTAGCTCATTTAATCTCAGCAACCCTCTGAGGTAGGTATAATTATCTGCTTTTTAGATGAGAAAACAGGGTCAATGACATTAAATGTCCTGCCTAGAATTACAAATCTAGTGAGTGGTGGCATGCAGTCCCTCCCTTGACCACTAAGCATGCTCTCCCACTTCCCTATTTCAACTTAAATTCTCCTCAATAAAATGGGGGGGTGGGGGGGGCACATACAAAGTTCTTTGCCTGGCCCTGCACCACCCACCTTCACACAGGAAAGGCCAGCACTCCTTGTTCTGGCTGGCAGGGAAGCTCAACTCAAATGTCAGAAAGTAGTAAGATAGAACAGGAGGATCATGGCAATTGGAGTCAGAGAACTAAGTTCAAATCATCATTATTATTGTGCTTTTATTTCTCAGAGCATCTCCATTGCCCTCATGACCTACCTTCTAGTATTCTTAAGTAGCCTAACCTCAAATGTCCATCCCAAGGTTCTTCTTTAAAGCCCTAGGGTAATTAATCTCAGGTCTCCCCACTTACATAAGAAAGCAGGAAAGAGCTTCGGCATCAGGACTTTGGGATAGGTGCCTCCGGGCCAAAGCTTTGTAGCGCTGCCAGCGTCGGAAGTTCTCATAAACACCCTTGGAGGTATAGGAGAGGTCACCCAGTGAGGGCTTGGATCGGGTAGCCGTAGGGCTTCCTTCCCCAGGAGCCCTGGGTGGCCCTGGCCAAATCTTCTCCAGGGGGACTATGGGGGCCAGTTGGACAGCTGGTGGAGGAGCCTGAAGAGGAAGGCCTGAGGGCCCCTCCTGGCTCACCCCGGAAGCCTTAGCAGGCAGAATGGTCTTCACATTAGAAGCCGGCAGGAATCTGGGTGGAGGACCCTCGGAGCCCCCACGGGGAACTCCCGGGGCAATCCAATTGAGGGCGGTCCGAGTAAGGACAAAGTTCTGAGTTGGAGGAGGCTCAACTGGTCCCCCTTCTGTCGTAACTTTGACAATGACCTTGCCAGCTCCAGCCCCACTGGGGCCAGGGCCCCCATCCCCTGTCACCAACAGTGGGCTGGGGAAAGCAGAGAGCACCAGGGGGCTGCCTGGAGAGAATGCTGAAGGCATGGGGGGCTGTGAGGGTGGCTCCCAGGGTGGTTGTTCTGGTGGGCCAGTTGTGGGTGGGGGAAAGGGAGGCGCAGTGAAAGGAGACATGGTGGAGCCAGGTTTCATGGTCATATCCGGTCCAGGCAATGAAGATGCTGTTGAGACAAAGAAAAAGAGGGAATGGTGTCGGAGAAAAGGAGACCAGAAGTTAGGTCACCTGGGCTCCCCTTTAGATAATGATGAATCAGAGCACTGATTCTCAACAGGCGACATAAGGGGTATGACCGGGAAACTTGAGTAGTTTGAGAATGTCCTTGCAAGTGATTTTGATGTTCCTTGCTCCCAGTTGAAAACTATTGCACTGGAAAAGTTGCTCCCTTTTCAACAAGACACCCACACTCCTGTCTGCCAAGAAGAGATAAGCCCAAGTCATTTCTGCCCCTGAGAGCCTCTCCAAGAAAATTCCTGGCAGACCTCCCCTGCCAGCCCCATAGGGAATGGGACTGACACAGGCTCTGGAGGAAAGAGCTTATAGGAGCCTCACAAGCAGGTTAAGGGACCTAGTCCAGGATAAGTTTTGGCCCTTCTCTAGGCATCCACAAGTCCCTTAAGAAGGGATATTCAAAAAGATTATTGAACCCATCTCCCCCTCTGTCTTCTTATAATCTCTTCTCTTTCTTTCCTAACCTAAAACAACAGAAGAAGAAAGATGCAATCTATTAGCAGGAAACAATAACCCTAGGACCCCTGAAGCTCACACCCCGTGATACATCCCACCAGCATACATGTATGTCTCCTATTCCCACCCATTCCAAACAGATTCAAACCACCTAAACCCTGCTCCCAGTTGCTCTGTGGTCACTGCCACCACTGAGAGGCGCTGTTCCCAGGAGCTACTGTGTGGATTAGATGTTTAGTTCCCAGAAATTTTGTTAAAATAGCCAGGAATGACTACAGAGGATTAGATAAGGACCAGGAAATGAGTGAGGGGTAGGAGACGTGGGGAGGGAGGTTCCCAGAGCTTTAAGTAGCTGCCAGACATGTTAAAATTTGGCACTGCAGACTCCCTGCAGTCCTCCTTCTTTGACACCCTAAAACCAGAAATTTAGGGCTCTGAGCCGGTTGCGAAGAAAGGGATAATGAAGTCTGGAACACAATTCCTGCTCTTAAGTTGTTCTTGTGGACCCTAGTCAAGGAGACTAGGATAAATATACAAAACATGTACTTAATTAATCAAGACATGTGTCTCTCAGGACTTTAAACAATAATAATAGAAGATAATCTGTCTAATTTCATGCTAATCCCCTCCTCCTTTTATAAAGAACATTCCACTGGCAAACTGACAACACTCTCTGCTTCCTGCCCATGAGGGAGACATGGACTAAATATACGCAAGCTTGTCATCTCAACAGTAGCGCAGAGAGCTGGAAGTATGCCAGAAAGTACTAAATAAAATGAAATGGGTCTGAAGGCCTGAATCCTACAAAAGATAGAAAAACTCAGAGCATCTCATGGAAGCTCCAGCTTTCTTCCCAGTTGGAGTTAACCATCACCTCCCCTGGCCCTGATGTATCAAGGAAAACTGCTCCCCCGTACAGAAAGAGGAGCCATCTCTAGAGCTGGAAGTTGCTGTGAGGCTCTCATCTCTACAGCTGGAAGTTGCTGTGAGGCTCTAAGTATCGGCAGCATACCCTCCAGCCTAGCTTTTGGGAAGACATTTTCCTGCAGACTTGGCAACAGATGACCCCACGGAACAGTTTTTCAGCTAAAATTGTCCCCACGCTCCCTCATCCCCTCCTCCCCACATAAGATAGAGAGTGGCCTCAGCTCAGTTCTCTCAGGGCAAAATCCTAGAGCTGGCTTCTAAAGAAAAGCACATAGGAACTTGGACCTTCCCTTTGAACCGTTTCTGTGTCACATACCTCTGCCCCTGCTGTATAAACATACATTAATTTGGTCCCCATTCCAGAAAATCAAGTTTCTAACTGCCATCCTTTCTCTATACCTAGCGTATTTCCTCTGAGGCACCTTGATCCATCTCCAAGTAGCCTTCTTCCTTCCCTAAACATCAGTCTTAATCGCTCTATCTCCCTCCCCAACCTCCCCAAGTATGATGCCTTTGGGGATGTCTAGCACCCCCTCCTCCCTCTAAGTCAGCCCAAAGAGCTTGTCCTCAGGTGAAGTGTCAAATTTTAATCCCCAAGGGTCTGAGCAGGTGGCAGGAAGCTTCACTGCCTGCCACCTGCAGTCTTACCTCCATCTGAAGCCATCCTCTCAGATTTGGGCACTAACCGTGGCTGTCTGGAAGCCTCCAGAATGAGACAGTCAGGTCCAGGACCCAGAGAGTAACCTGGCTCCAGTAGATACACAGGGATCCAAGGAAGGGAGGGTAAAGATTGGATCAAAATAGAAGTAGAATCTAGGACTCAAGGCATTCTGCAGTGGGGGAGGGGGTGGCATTGGGGGTAATATTCCATGAAGGGTTCTGATAAGTAAGCAATAACCAGAGTTTGGAAACACAAGCTAGGATTTGGCAACACAATTGATATGTACCTTCCAGGGCAATTTATAAATTTTTTCTCATATTCCCAACACTACAGTTTTACTTCTTGGTTCCATACACTTTAATTCTTCACCAACATATCTAGTAATTCCTCTTCAGCCCCATCCAAGTTCTGTAACTGACTCCTCTTAATAGCAGGTTGTTGGTAGATCCTTGGCTTAATTCAATGATGGCCATATTTTCTGAACCAAATTCAGACCACATAGTCTGCATACTAAATAAAGCGAACCGAAATTATTGAAATTAGGATTGTCTTAGAAGATCCAGGATGTTTGAGTGCTGTATGCGTATTACTTCCTTGCAAAGCTGTCCTGCAGTCCCCAAACGGTCTACTACCATAAGCTCTGCAGTCCACATCAGGCCCTGCCTTACCAATCATCCCCTCTGCTGGAAAGCCTCACTACATCAAAAACTGCCATGCAGCCTAAAATTTCAAGACCAGAAAGTCCTTCCTTTTGTTTGTTGTTTTTCTTGCTGTTAAACCTTTTAAAAAAAATAATTTTAATTGAATTTTTAAAAATAAATGGATTCCTTGCAAGCCTTGAGAGCCCTTGCTAGCTCAAGATTTAGAAATTCAGCCCACCAGCCTCCAAGAGAAAACTCAGGGTTGTGCCACAAAGCAGGGAATCACAAAGCAGATATAAAATGAGGACTTTGGGGAGGCCTCTTGATTTATTCACTCCGGGGTAAACGGGTTAATACATTAGCATGGCTCAAAAGACAAACTGTGCAAAACAGAATATACTGTCACAAGTTTCCTCCCACACCCTTCCCCTGTAACAGAGCTCTCCATTCCAGAGGAAACTAATAGTCTTTTTCTTGTGAATCCTTGCAGAGATATTTTATGCAACTACAAGCAAATGCAAGCTATATTCTATTTTTTTTTAAGTTCTTAGGTTTTGGGGGTTATAAAATTAATATATGTTCCAATGTGTTTGCATTACAAATAATGCTGCAATGATCATTTTTGTAATGCTATCTTGGTTCTAATTTCATTTCTTTAAGCTAGAGTTCTATAAGGAGACTTTTTACGTTCTTTTAACATTCAAAATACCTGTAGAAGTGGATCTTATTATGCTATTATTAGTTACTCACCACTATAAGAAAAAGCGCTGAAATTGCGGGAAAGAGACCTGAGTTAGAATCTCGATTCGACCACTAAAACATATACTTCACCAGTTTCATAAAAAAACTTCACGCTCTCTTCGCGCTACAAAATATTGAATACCCATCATGCACTCTTTACCGCCAATACTTTGAAAAGGGGCGGGGAACCTGATGCAAAAATAGGGGAGGGAAAAAAATATCTTTGTTCCCTAAGGTAAAGGGATTTGGACTCCTAGAGCCCTTTTATCTCCTGGCATTAGACACTCACTGCCCCTGAAATGGGTGTGCCTTTTGAGACAAATACAAGATTCTATTCACTAATGTTCAACCCACGTTCACTCCTATCCCCACCTAACGCCTAGCAATGACTAGCTCACAGTGGGCACACTCCACGTGTCAACGCATGCAAGGCTGCAACTGGGAGGCCTAGGCTAAATCCTGCAAAAGCACGCCCCCTTCTGGTCAGCTGAAGAGGAAGCCACAAATGGACTACAATTCCCGGCAGGCCTTGAGACAAACTTCCGGCTGTACAGGAAGAAAATTGACAAGCACATGAGGTGGTGGGACAGAAGTAGCTGCAGACGGCATCGAGGACTGAGTTGGAGATTCTGGCTGAAGTTTGGTCATGTTTCTCCAGTATTACCTCAACGAGCAGGGAGACCGGGTCTATACACTGAAGGTGAGGAGAGGAAACAAAGTGTAAATGGATATGGGGAGAAATGTAGATGGGCGGGGCAGACGAGACCGGCTAGGGTAGGGGAACCAGAAGCCCAAAATGGAGGTATGTAGAAGTAGGATTGTGCGACTTCTTGATCTGACCGTCGCATCTCCTAACCTTTTGTTTGTCCCATATCGCGCTGCCTCCTCCCCATTCCAGCCTCCATCTCCCTTATGACTCCAGTAATTGAGTTTTCCCATCATTCCTGTGCTGAGATAATGTTCTCTCTTTCCTCGAGCAGAAGCTTGACCCTATGGGACAACAGACCTGCTCAGCCCATCCTGCCCGGTTCTCCCCAGACGACAAATACTCGCGACACCGAATCACCATCAAGAAACGCTTCAAGGTGCTCATGACCCAGCAACCGCGCCCTGTCCTCTGAGGGACCCTCATATTTCATGTCTCTTCGGCCGCCTGCTACCCTTCGGAGTCTTTCCTTAAACAGGCACTTCAGTCTGTGAGCCTTGAAGCCCTGTTTACTCCCCTTGCTTGTTGGAATCCAGTCTCATTATTGCCTTTGATCATGCTTGTGTGAGGCAATCATGTTAGCATCTCCTACAAAGGGATCAAGTTTGAATCTTCATATTGTGAATCACTGTCAGGTTATTAAAGACAAAATGATGTAAAAGAGCTCTCATTTTTTGTGTTGTGGGAGAAAAGGATTGGTTAAAAAAAAAAAAAAAA